>JBBPCS010006103.1:0-33762 GCA_037974645.1 Hollardia meadi
TTTTGGTGTCCTGACAACATTACTGTTAAGTATAATGGCGGTCCAGCCATATACTAGGTTTCACCTAGTCTTGTTTTCTGAAAAAACAGTGCTCTGGTCATATTTCAACACCAGTTGTATGTGTGTGTATGAGACATCCATGTTTCAGAATTTAGAGCTTCTTTGCAGCAACATCCATATTTGAAGCATTGTAGTCCACCACAAGCCAACTGTTTTTGCTGATATTGAGCTTCAGGTGACACGAAGCTCTCTATCAGACACTACATACATTATATGAGTCTGGACAGACATAGATGTAAACTGCAACTTCACTGGTGCACAGAGGCATACAACCACAAGGTGTTGTAGTCTCTGTGGTGTCTTCTGCATGCTATCTACTGAGATCTTCTATTTATTCCAAACTGCTGTTGTTGATGTGACCCATTACTTCCTGTCCTCTGTGGATTTTTCCAGGAAAAGGCTGAGCAGATGCAGTTCAACAAACTGTAAGAGCTTTTGTAAACTAAATATGGTTTGCATTGTTAATGCATTACGTCATTCGGTAGAAGCAGTAAAGACATTTGTGTCACAGATTATGTCACAGGTTTTTAATACTTTAAAACCCCACAGCAGGTGTTAGCGTGGAGAGTGGAAATTCTGGGTCATAAGTTCACGCTTGTTAAAGGATGATTTCAATTTATACTAACTGGATCTCATTTCGTTTTAATACTGTATCTCACTAAAATATTTATCCAGTAGCACAACAATATTGCAAAACAGTCAGATGGGACACGAAACACAAGTGGTCCGACAATGACGCAGGTTTTAAACAAACCTCTTTGGACGACAAAACAAAGGGGAGAGGTGTATTCACAGTTCATAGACCTGATTGCTGGGGCCTGTTCCGTAAAACACGCTCAGAAAAGTGGGGATTAAAGTCCAACTCCTGACTTGAATGAAAAAATATATACCTGCCAGTGTGAGCAGATAGCATCAGCACCTTAGGAAGAGATAAATGCTTTGTCTTTAACGCTGAAACATTTCTCCATATCTCTCTCTCTCTCTCTCTCTCTAACATGGCCACATCTCTGTCTTTATCTTGCTTGTGTCTCTGCTTGCATATCTTCAATCATTGCACCAGAAGACGTGACATCAAACTCATTTGCTCATTCTTGTGAGCATATTGCTAAATTAAAAACAATTGTTTTCAAATAATAAAGCCGATTTTGTTGTTATGAGTTTGTGATTATGTTACACTGAACCACCAACCCCAGATTTAATCATTTAAATGATTAAACTATTCATTTCATTTTCAGCATTCAATCAGATGAAACCAGACATTTAAAGCAGGAACATCACATGAGTGTGCTTTTGATCAGCAACTCTTTCATACATGATTTGCTGTGCAGAAAGGCATACGCATGTGCAGTGTTATATAGGGTTCAGAAGGAATTTGACAGTGGAGATTCTCATTTACATCTCTGAGATAACTGGCGGAGTGGAGTGAACGTCTCATGCTGCAATTAAAGATGTGAAATCAGCACATTTTGGCCTTATGAGCTCTTGCTGTTGCCCCAGTTTGCAGCGTGTAATCTCTCTCTCTCTCTCTCTCTCTCTCTCTCTCTCTCTCTCTCTCTCTCTCTCTCTCTCTCTCTCTCTCTCTCTCTCTCCCTCTCTCTCTCTCTCTCTCTCTCTCTTGGTCTCTCTACTGCATCTCTTCTGTCTCTATGGGGTTTTACAGAGTAGCTGCCAAATGAGTCCTCTCTATCTGTGGGCTCTTTTCTTTTGCATACACACAAACACACTCGCACAACACAAAACAAACAACTAACAAGGCTGCATTGGCTCTCATTGCTTCATCGACTTTGTTCATGGCTGAAAAGAGCACTGCTGCATCCTAACAACAGCTGAGAGTATGGCAGGAGGCCAGGCTACATGTATGTGCTGTTGTTGTTGTTGTTGTTGTGTGTGTGTGTGTGTGTGTGTGTGTGTGTGATTTTTGTACGTGCATTTGCTTGAAAACCAGTACTGTTTGCTGGTTCCTGATATGTATTGTTTCATTATGCATGTGTGTATATGCACATATGTGAATTCATACGTCTATGTCCATATCCATATATTGGTATTTCATGTTATGTGCTTGCTTTGTCATGTTTCAGCCTTCAAACTCCCAGAGAAATCCGCCCGCCAATAAAACCAATGATCGAAATGCCAATTGACTTATGATAACCCTTCCTTCTGAAACATGTTCAGAGCAGTTTTGTAGGTTATCTGCTGTCTGCACTTCAAGGTATACATAGCAATGAAAACTATTACTGAGAACATAATAGAAGGAATGTGGCCCCTTTCTTGCACAGATAGTATAACCAGTTCCAAACAGTGTTGACGTCATACCTTACAACTACGGTTTTCTCCTTATCTGAAGATGGAGTCTCTCAGCTGATATTGTATTCAGATTTAGACGGATAAAAATGCTTTTGCTTTATTTTGCAACTTTGCAACAACGCTAGACTGTTTAGACATGTATGTTTTTTCATGTCTTTACCAAAGCTGTCATAAGTGATTCATATGCTTTAGTCTACATACACTATTAAATTAATGAAGTTATTCTTGTCAGTGTATAGATGCTTTGATGACAAACTCAGTCGAGGACGTCGGAGATGTTATTCCTCAGGGCAACAAGAACAAGAAGCTAGTCTTCGTAACAGCTAGTCTCTTAGAGGAAGGCAGTAGAGCTGGTTTACGACTCAATTGTGTCACATGAAACATGATTACACTGACCTACAATGGTTGCCAAGCCCATGAATGTAGTACCAGCATGTTTTTTCACACATTTTCCAGAGAAGGAAATGATAAATTCCATTCGGATAGACGTACCCACCAAGAAGAGCCCATGAGCCTTATAAAGGGCAACACACAGATGTGCCTTACAGGCAAAAGTGGTTTAGGTACAGGTGCACTAAATTAAGAGGCGTATGTGATTAAATTGCAGCTTTTTGTAATGTCCTCAGCTCCTCGCACACCAAGTTGTTGCATCTCAAAGTCATAATTAAATACAACATTTTGACAATACATCATCAGGTGAGATGTAATGCAAGTTCTTTTCAACAAACCTGAGAAAAAATTGGGATGCGCATACATTTTAATTGTTTAATTTTGAACTTTGCAGTTTCACTGGTTAGTACTGTCACCTCACAAAAAGGTCCTGGGTTCAACTCCCGGCCGGGGCCTTTCTGTGTGGAGTCTGCATGTTTTCCCCGTGTCTGCGTGGGTTCCCTCCGGGTACTCCGGCTTCCTCCCACAATTCAAACAAATGATAAAATGATAGATAATGGATGGATGGAGTTTCAAAAACACAGTATACCTTAATCAACTGCCAATTAACACTGATCTAACAAAGGTGTGTTGCCATTCTTCCCTATTGTGGGAGGATGGCTGTGTGCATTGTTGTCTGCTACAGTGGCATTATAAACCATATAAATGTCTCCATTTCAGCGATATGCTTGTAACCCCTCAACAAGCTTCACAAGAAGAGGTGAAACAGGCCTAAGAGTCGATGCTGAAACCAGAGTCAAGGTATGCGAGTCAGCCCCAGACTGCACAATCATGGCATCCCCGATCACAAGACTTCACTGAGCATACCAGGGATGCCATTGCAAGTGGTCTCTTTTTACAGTTTTTTTCTTGGCTTCCTGCAATGTAGATCTAATAGACTCTTTCATGTAGTGAAAGGTCAAGCTACTTGTAAAAACATCCATAGCAGAAGAATAGTGGAGGACGCAGGAGTCAGAGGGCATTTTTATAGGAATGATTTCACAGATAAAAACCAGGGGCAGATCGTACCAGCCTTCTGAAAACAGAAGAATGTTGTCTGCATAAAGCCCACCCCTCTAATTTTCAGTGTGGTTGTAGAGCTTTACGGTCACTGCTAGTAGATTTTAATGACACAACTAAGTTTGAACTTGTTATAAAAAGAGAATTATACACCAAATGTTATATACCCAAAAGTAAGTATGAATGCAGGCAATAGGTAAGATTTTTTTTTTTTTTAAAGTGAATTAATCTCAAAGTCAATTGGGAAATCAAAAGTAAAGCAGAAAGGCAACATGTTTCAATATGCAACAATAAAAGCAAATTTAGTTCATTTTCAATAAACTTTATTTTTGTCCCATTTTCCCCAAAAATTGTTACATACAAAAGGTGATCGGAATTGAACGTTTCCTTGTGTCAAGACCGCAACATTTACACAACAATAAATAAAACATGTATAAATAAAAAATAAATAAACAGGACATTACGTGCCAAAAAATAAAGACTCTTCTGAATTGGCAGATGGCTTTCACAATGTTGGGTTTTTTGAAAACACATGTATGTAATACTTGCATTCCAAGTCACAGTTTTTAGGATACTACTTGGGGGTCGAAAAAAGCAATGTAAACCGATATAAGGATTACAGTACAGTACAACAGAGTACAATGTTTTTTTCCATAGTAGATATTACTGGGATATATACTTATGATACCAGTTCTAAAAGCTTATACCAGGTAGTGAGAGTGTAGTGCTATTGGACTTACTTTTAAACTTGGATCAAAGTACAAAAGTAAATCCCACCTGTAAAAACCCCATCTCAACTCTTGTTTGTATCCAGCTTGACATTCACAAAGGGTTGTTATTGCACTATACAGAAATCCCTCAGAAAGGCACTTTTATACCCCCGCCCCACCCTCATTTTTAAACCACCAGTTTTGTTTACCAGCACGTGTGGCACACACACTCACCTACTCTATGTGAATTTAAAACAATCATTTTAAAACCAACAAAGAAAATGCCTTTTGGTATCTAGTTAAAAACAAATAAAATATAACAGGTGGGCGTAAAAGATTTTCAAATGAATTTACAAAAACAAAAAAGTGCAAAATTGTGTTGCTCCCATAGCCCCTTTAGTCTGCTGTGTACCACGTCAGTGAACTTTGTTTCCAATAACTAATAAGACCAAAAAAAAAAAAAAGAAAAAAGGAAAAGACAAAAGTGATGTTGGAGCACAAGCAGCGATGACTTTCTCCAAACTCTTAGCATCACCGTCATCAAATAAGGCCAGGAATGTTATTTGTGCATGTGAGGTCAAGATCGTAGTGTGATCCTGTGGCTGGCTCTTTTTTAAAAGGAGAAAAAAAAAGCTGAATGTGTGCACCTTAGTCCAGAGGCCAGAAACCAACCGAGGGTAGGAGGGTCTCTCTCTCTCTAATCAAACTACAGTTCTTCCAAAAGCATCTCTGCTGTAAAAATCACGGTTCCAGTGCAAGTCAACACCATAAATTACTTGCTTCTAAAACACTTTTGGAAAACTGAGCCAAAAAACATTCCAGTTGCAAGATTAGGTCGTTCCATTGCAAGTGAATAGGACAATTTTAGTGTTTAGATGCCTTTGAGAAACCATGCCTGGGTTATTGGCCATCAATAGGAAGCTGAAAGCTGCAGGGTTGGTCGGTGACTTTGAAAGATCCAGCCAAAGAAGCAGTGGTTTTGAGCAAGTGAGGGAAAGTATTTGGGAGTTTGGGTGTTCATGAGGGATTCATCATAATTTCAGGCTAAGTAGGAGTCTCTTATTTTAGGTATCAATACCTTCCTCTTGGATACCTTTGAGGCATAAGCTGGATAGGCACAAACCCTTGAGGCAGATGATGCATTGGGCAACTTCCTGACTGCTTGATGTTTATCAAGGTCAATCAATTTGATAATCAGCTGAATACACACCAGTCCAGTCAAGAATATTTGCTCATCTCCTTTGAGCAGCCTTCCATCTGGCCACTAAACAGGCGTGGGCTCCTCCCGGCACCGCCTTGAGAAATTATATCAATCAGTCAGGCTGCCTAAGAAGATGTGTTGCCCAGTCAAGTTGCCTCCAAGGCATCTGCCAATCAGGCAGCCTGGGAGGCACTGAGCGGTGCTCTCAGGCATCAGCATGGTGTTGGAGCAGCTGGACCACATATCGCAGTCGGTGTCTGAGCTCGGAGGTGCAGCCCATCTCAGTCAGCATGCTGAGGAGGTAAGTGTACGAGACCCGCTCCCGGCTGATGTAGGTGAGCAGGTAGGAGTCATCAGATGACTTGCACAGGATGATCTTGGTGTGGTCTGTGTAGAAGTTAACCTGGAAGGGATTGGAAAAGAGAACATGAGTGGGCCACAATCTCATGCAAGTGTTACAAAAATGGCTAATGTGGCTAACTTTTTTGTAACTTTGTTTACAACGTTGCACCACTTGTTCAATAAACATATCTCTAATTATAGAGTACATGCGTTTTTTCAAACCTGTAGAGTGCCATTGTTGAAGAGCATGACGAGAGCATGTTCAGTCTTTACCCACTGGAGCAGCAGAGGAGGAGGACCTGAGACTTGCTCCTCACAAAGCAGATCACCGCCCTGAGGTGAAGAGGAAAGAAAGCATTTTGTTTAAAATCACAGGATGTCACGTTAAATCATTGTCCAACAGCTGTTAGACAACTTTGAGAATCTACAAAAGTTAGTTTTAAGGGCTTTGTCTTTCCTCGGTAAATACATTGAATTCAGTATGAAACTCAATGCGTACAGGCATTTAATATTTGATTAGTCAAAAATAATCAAACTATAATGGCTGCAGTCTCCTAGCTACAGCTTTGCTCATACCTCCATAAGGTTCTGCTCCATGTAGTTGGCCATGAGCTCTACAATTTCTTTCTGGCCGTGAAGCTGCTCAGGTAGAGCGTTGGCAGGGAAAGTGAAGTGTTTGTTGTTGGTCAAGCAGTAGTGGACTGTGCTGTTTGGAGGAAAATATCAAATCAAATAAGAAAAGTGTTGCACCGTTCATACATATACAACATATTGGGACCAATTTATTTATTTGGCTAAGTCTTAAAGTGATCACAATGTTCTAAGCACAATGTAAATGTTTACACGACACCTTCAGTAAATACTGCAGCTCTTAAAAGTACTTACTTGCGTTGGTTACAAAGACTGAGATGCGTTCCCTCGTTGAAGAGCACACCGATGCTTTGGCTTGAGAGCTGGTAGCCAAAACCATATTTGTTTGAGTAGTCCACCCATTTCGTCACCCACAGGAAGGACTGTGGTCTGGACAGACAGGGTGGGTTTCTAGTGGCTGGAGAGATGAGGATAAAAATGATGATAGGTATTATGGAACAATTTCAAGGGCGTAAACGGAGAACACAAGAATATTTAATTCTATGGGTCAGCATTTTACAAACAAAAAATAAGAGATGCTACAAATGTTAAGCTAGAAGCTTAAAAAGGTGCCCTGGGCTACACGAGTCAGCAAATATTCAGAAGATGTAAGGATGGGGCAGCGGCAAGGAAAAGATTGAGCCGATTTAACTTAAATGATTGTTTATCATTCGTAATTTGATGCAGAGAGTTCATTTTGGAGCATTTTTTGGCACACCGTTTTAAACTCAGAAGCAAAGATTTTAAGATGCCACTCAGCATTTCCATTTTTTTTTAGTTTAGACACATCGATCTGCCATGTCATAATTTATTATTATGATGCTGTTGGCCAAAAGTGTTTTTGCAGTCTTTATAGTTCACTCTAATTGGTGTCCTACCTGCAGGCATGGTGGCCAGGCAGCTGTTGAGCACTTTCACGGCTGATTCAGCGACAGCTGCAGGGGTCAGGACGTCCTCACATGCTGGAGAGGAAAGAAGAAAGTTAAAAATTGATCACAAAAGACAAAAAGGAATAAGAAATGCAAGGAAACATCTATTCAGTAAAAAAGTATTGCCTACGTTCAGTGCTGCTGGCCATGGTGCCCTTGAAGGAGCGCGAGATTGACTTCCTGGATTCCTCCTCAGCAGGAGTCTGTTCCAGAGGCACAGAGTTGACCTGCTGACCAGCGGGAGAGGGAACCTGAACAACAGCAAGAGAGAAGATTTAACATGACGAAAGCGCGAGCACGAGACAGAAAAATGACATGCCAAATGAAGGTAACCACAGACTCAAAGGAACTGCATGAGACATTCTGTGAATGTGTTCTATTAATGTTTGCACACATGCTTAGAGAGTGCGAGTCTTAAAAAAAACAACAACCTTCAGCTAGCAATTGTTTTTTTTAAACCATGTTTGCTGCAACTTGAACTGGTGTTGCTCCACTGGTTTTGGATGTTTTAATCTTGTGCATCTCACTGCCACTGCACTGGGGTAAAAGTATTTTTAGTAGCAGAGTTTCCCCTACGTGTGCTGTGCGAACATGCTGCATGATGTGTCGTTTCTAATGTCATGTGACCACAAAGCAGTTTCTGAAATCTGGTGGTAATCTCTCGTTTTTCTGCAAACATGCAAAAAAAAAAAAAAAAATAGAAGGGCCCTTTAGATGTCTAGTTTGTGCAGAAAAAAATAGAAGCTTATGTTTCTTGACCACAACCTGGTTCGTCAGCAGAGGCTCATTAAGAAACATTCACACCAAAAGAGCAAACGATGTAGTTCCTATTGGGCTCTATAAATAGAAAGTTAACCAGCCTGATTAGGCTTTGTCCAACTGAGCTTCCTGCTGTTGTGGCATTTAAGCTCCGCTTATGAAATTTCAAAATGAATACACCAGTCCATAGTAGGATTAAAATTTTCGAACTGGAGAAAAAAAAAATGGAAGGATGAGTTTTACCAGGTATGCAGTAACAGTTTACTCAGATAGTTGAGAAAACTGGCCCCAATGAGTCCAATATACCCCAGTTTCTCACTAAATATTTAACATTTTTCCTCTAAATTTTAACTTGTCTGTTGACAAGCTGAAGGGCTTCTAGGACAATACTGAATCTCACAATACAATATCAGTGAAATAAAGATCAACAGCCAGAAACCCCCCCCCCCCCCCACTTCTAAATCTCTTTATGAAGAACTATTTCTTTATGCAATCAAACCCACAATCCATTGTTCAAATAATATGGCTGCCCCATATTCAGTCAGTCTAAGCTGGTCTTCAAAGCTGGAATTTGCAATGCTATTCTGAGGAAACACTCCCTCATAATTAGACATTCATGCACCCAGTTTCCATTGCAGTACCATTTATAACATTGTTTCACTGTATAAATGAACATGCTGCAAAATGTATTAGGCACAGGTCTTCTGTTATGAAAATATTAATTTGTCCTTAATCCTAACTGGAATTACCCTATTTTGTTTAAAGTAAACAAGGCCAACAGGATACACACAGACACACACGTATAAGATGAGACGTACCTCGTTGGTTCCCACTGTCTTGTAGCTCATCTGCCGGTTAATGGAACATCTAACAATGCCCGACACCAGCTTGGAAATGTCTTTGTCATCTTTTTCCTCGCATGGAATCTTCTCCACTGCAAAAAACGAGATTCTTGCATTGTAGTCATAACAAGTATGCTTAACCACGGGAGCGTTTATACATATACATTAGCGCTTGGAATTGCTTGAAGGAAAACTAGGACTGAATTAAATCCGGCCCTTCACTTTGAACATCAGTTCAAGAGACAAAATGGGATTAGCAAGATGACCGGTGTTGTATTATTATTATTATATTAGGGAAGGGACAAATATGTAACCAAAACAGACAAAACAGTCACTTGACAGCCGTGCTGCTGCTGCTCACCCTTTGCTTTCTTTTTGCCGAAGAGACTCTTGGCCATTTTAGTGAAGAATTTCTTAGCAGGACTGGGGGGATGGAGCTCTGGCACCATCACACAGCTGCTGGGGGGAAGCTTATCAGGGGTGAAACCCTAGAGGAAGAAAAAAAAAAAAGACATGAAGAGGGTGAGGAAGATGCACACTGCTCATTCTGAGTAAAAAAGGATATTTGTCAAGCACCGTTCTAGTTTCAAGCCCCACTTAAAAAAAATATTGACGAAAGCATCAAATCCCATCTGATAAAATTAGATTTTTGCGTACTTTGGTGAAGAACTCGTGGTTGAGGATTTGATCCAGTGAGAGTCTGTCGCTGGGGTTTTTCTGCAGGATGCCTGAGATGAGTTTCTGTGCAGCAGGGGAAAGAGTGGATGGCAAGTGGTACCGGACTTCCTTTATACACTTGTAGGTCTCCTTCAGGTCAAGAGTCTCAAAAGGCGGGTTGCCACACATCAGTGTGTACCTATGTGGGATAAATCGAAGGCAAATGGTCAAATACAAAGAGATACAAAAGAAAAAATTTATTATAAAGACAACCTTGACTGGACAAAGCGAGTAACTCACATGACACATCCGAGGGACCAGACGTCAGACTCTGTGCCGTGGCCCTGTCTGTTGAGCACCTCAGGAGCCAAGTAATTGGGAGTCCCACAGATTGTTCTAAAAAAAAGAAATACAGGATAGATTTAACACCTCAAAAGTACTCAACTTATTTTCTGTTCTGTAGATGCATCATGCAAACAAGGAAGTAGTGGTTGACACATTTTTATTTTTTTTTTCCAACCACACATTCTTCTGGTATTCCACAGCAAGGTGACAGACAGGTACTGAAACTCTGCTCTGGGCGCTACCATTCAACTGCCACTTGGAAACCGGTTTAGTTGGGTACTTACTGGAGGAAAGTGGTGGGAGGAAGTATGTGCTTAGTAACCGATGTAATGGTTTGAGGTTTGTGTGCGTTATGGAGGCCTAGAACATGGCTAAGACTGTAATGTTCAGGTTCTTTGTGTACAGTAACAGCTCTCCGAGTCACAATGTTTTTGTTTTTTTTAAGTTTAAAAATTAAATAAGTAAGGCTATATATCAAATTTGACTATTATGAACGTTCAAATATATCAGTCCCTCTTAAATATAAGAGTTTGTGGCTAGCTCCATTACAAAAATGCACATAAAAGTAGTTAAAAATTCTAACTTTTTCCTCTGCTCGACTGTCTCCAGTTTGGCAGCGAGGCCGAAGTCTCCCAGCCGCAGCTCCATGTTCTCATTGACAAAGAAGTTGCCTGAAAGAGACAAAAACATTTGTCCGGTCAGCATTCCACAGATAGCACATGCCTGCCCAAAGTCACAGCAGATTCCTGGGATGCTTGTGTGCGTGAACGCCACGTTGCAGTCAGATGCTCGCATACCTAGTTTGAGATCTCTGTGCAGGATTCCTCTGCTGTGGAGGTACTTGAGGCCGGATATGATCTGTCTGAGGTAATATCGAACTTCTGGTTCCGTGAGTGTGTGTCGTGCTTTCCAAATGTGTGCCAGGGACTGCAGAGACAGAACAATGAATGAACCGTCAACCCTGCATCCGTGAGGGGGACTGTACAACACTGCTGCGCACGCACGCACACACACAAAATTAGATGCTGCTGTAATTCAGGTGGGTGTCTGGAACTCTGCGTCAGTAATGACTAGGCTTGATACATTAAATAGGTTAATGTGTATAGTCTCTATTGTGCCGCTGTGGAGCAAGACAAGCTGTATAGGCCTAAACAAAACACATGCACAGACTGTTCTATAGATTTCTGTGGTCTCACCTTCCGACTGCAGAGCTCGAGGAATATGTAGATGTTTTCTTGGTCTTCGAAATGATGAGAGAATTTCACCACATGCTTGTGCGACAGGGTTTTATGGAGCTCGATCTCATTCGTTATCTGTTTGAAATAATTTGACCATTTATTCGTGTGCACATTTCAATCCCAAAAACACAATATCCAGATATTGGAATTCTCTGCGAGACACGCCGAGATCTAAACGAGCACGACTGTGTACCTTGTCCCTCTGGTGCGGTTTGGACACCCTGCTCTGTGGAATCACCTTCACAGCATACATTTTGTTGTTGGAGAGGTCCGTCATCTCGTAGCATCGAGCAAAGCCACCCTTGGGGAAGACAAACAGAATGATTAGTTAACAAAAGCAGCAGGTTGAAAACCTGCAATGGCCATAAATAATCTGCCTCAATGGCCTGAGGATCAATAGCTGTACAGCAACCAAAGTGATTGTAGTATTTAGCCAATTCTGAAAGGCTGGCTTGTAAGCAAAACAAATCATTGTAAGAGTACATAACCAGTCCTGGATTACAGGGCATCATGGCATGATTTTATAATCAAGATAAACATCAGCCCCGTTTGCTCTTATGTGCTTCTAAAACAAACAATCCCCACCTAACATCATGTTTGCCTCCGCTTATTCATGCACATTTCTTGATGCAATCAAGACTATACAGGCTCGAGGACCCGAGGGACGAGACAGGCCGAACTGCTGCATTCATTAACCGTGAAATTGACGGAGACGTTTCCAGCTCTGCGGCAGGCAGCAGAGGGAAAAAAAGAGACACTTGGCTGGCTGCCCGATGCAGCGTATCGATGACGAGCAACATGTTGATACAGTCGCTCCATTCATACGTCGCACATACTGTGTGAAAAATCATTACAGCTGCGATATGATGAGGGGTGGGGGGTCATGGCAGATGCAGCTTTGGTTCAACAGCCGTCTGAGATGACATTAAAATGCGTCGATTCTTGTAAAGACCAATCCTTCGGCTTTTGTAAGGTGTTGCCAATCACATCGCTGGCACACCTTGCGCCTGATTCATTCAGCAGTGACGCTCGCAGCAGGGAGAGATTGGCCACCACGAGGTCGTTACCTATTCCCGCATTACTAACACACCTGGAAAACGGCTAATGACGATTTTTTTTTTTTTTAAATCACTGGGCAGCTTCCTGATCGACCTAAAGCAGCGAGCCGTTAATACGAATCATAAATCCATCTTGTGCCTCAGAGAAAAAACGCCTGAAAAGGAGACAAGCACATGTAAAATCAAACCGCCGTACCTTTCCCAAAAGCTTTCCTTTACTGTAGGATCTGCCCGTCTTGGAGTCTGTCACTACTTGGGCCAGCTCTGGTTTGGTTTGTACGGGTTTATTCCTGTTGGTTTTCACGGGGGCAGAGGACTGTTGGGGTCCACGCTCCGGAACAGGCTTAAATAAATCCGCATTCATGGTGTGGCACGAAATACGCTGCGCCGCGGTGAAACAACCGGTATCCATTAAACACAGCGGTGTAAATGGCCAGTTCGTGTAGCCTATATATATATATATATATATATATATATATATTTATATATCCCGTCCGCTTATATTCTCAGTAGTTAGTCTGGTGCGTCCTCCTCATCCAGCTGTATCCATCCGACGTGTCTGGGCACGGCTCTCTGAGTTTTATAGGCGAGCAGCGACGTCACGGAGCAGGTGGGGGGGCGGGGGGTGGCGCACTGGTGGAGAAAGTCCAGACGATTTGCTCAGACACAATCTCAATTAAAAAAAAATGATGTGGAATGTAAGAAGAAACATGAATGAAACTGCTCATGAAAAAAAGCAGTTAATGTAACTCATGTCTAAGTGCTGCTATCTATCTAACTATTTTTACTCGTTCCAAAATAATTATGACTCAAATATCATGTATTTATCAAATATTATTGATCAATTATTACAAAATTGTAGGTGCAGAAAATATAAAATTCTGCCGAAACCTTCAGAAAACCCTTCAAAATAAAAATCAAATTTCTACAATAAAATCTTGAGTTAGATTTCTACCCTGTGATCCCCAGAGACACACGTGTGAACTGCTGATCGCAGCTGCCACCTGTTGGACAAACCGTGCAACTCAAGCTCTGCTGGTTTTTAAAACTCGTTATTTAGTAGTCTTAAAATGGTAAGATGTGAAGGCAGGCCATGACCCTTTCAAAACTGTGCTGCATTACAAATAACAATGGATGTCACGGTATCCACTGGACCATTGCTCGCATGAGTTTTAAGGTTTGTATGGATTGTAAAAGCAGTGTTTTCATACCATTCTGGGTTAAGATTAAGTTCAATAGTTTGTAAACTAATCTTGGACTAATATTCAGCATTCACAATTGTGATGTGGAAACTTGAAGCCTCCAGTACACATACAGAGAATGGAGAGTAGGAGACATCATGTCCAGCAGTTTAAACTTGTGAAATAGAAAATATTTCCATATTCATATAATCTAGAAGTTTAAATGGAGAATAGGTGCCATTTTTAGGGCATCATTGCAGTGCTTATACATTTTTTCCCTGCAAAATTCGTATCAGACATACCGATACATACATACAACAAATTGTTATTTATGTACGCCTCAGTATGGAGGGAACTTTAAGTAGTCACCGTCTTTTAATAAAATACCAACTTTTCTAAGCAAAGGCATATCGAAATTATGACAACACAATTTTTAAACTCTTTGAGACATGATGAGAGCATGCCTAGTGGGATCAGCTAAGTCTAATTAATTATAATCAATAAAAATCTATGCTGATCTTTAAAAAAACAAAACTGGAGAGGGAAGTCAGTTCGTCAGTTCAAGCTCTTTATTTGACATGATGACAAAAGCCAAAGTGAAAGAATCAACAATAATTCAAACAGAAAATCTACATATTAACAAAATATGGAGGGAGGGAAATCAGAACTTTTGAACTGTGCAAGTGTAAATACAGACTATAGTAGGAAACTGTCACATTCAGGTATTAAAGAATGTATTTTAGAGCAACAGGAATGGGTAAAACACAGACCCATGCAGTATGTAAATCATTACACCGGACTGATGCATGACTAGTAGTGGCTTTGCAGCTACATCTATTAATGGAATGACAAAAAATAAAATGCTGATATGAAGAGTGAGAGGAGCCCCTCTGGTCATCCCCATGAAAGGTACACGAGCATGACTTTGGCAATATACAAAACATCTTAAATAAGAGCTCAGTTTAGCTGCACAGGGACTACAGATGTCTCTTCAGAGGAGATGTTTCTCACAATTAATTTACCCTGGTCCAATTTTCACTATGAACTACTGACAGACATTTATTGAAAGAAAAACAACTGACATGATAAAGTGGTATATTTTCTTGCTATGTTAAGGTTGCCACCTGCTGGACAGCACACTTAACGTTGCAGGCATTTTATGTGCAATTGAGAGGTTTATGCATAACGTCCCATGATCATAAGGGACTAAATGAGGCCATCTGGGGCTTAGACATTAACCCTTACACCTTGTCTATGAACTGTAAACTGAATTTATAGATTTTACAGAAATATGACTTGGTCACCAACTTATTTATTCAACCCATAACATTTTATATTTAAATCATGCCAACTGCATCCCTGTGGAGAATCAGTGAGTGCAGTTCAGAAGTCCATCATGCCTTCTCCCCGTATTTTCTTCTCTTGGGACTCTGACCAAGCTTTGTTGATTGTTCTCTTCATCTCGTCGTCGCCCTCTGAGTAAATCTTCTTCAGCATGTTCATCAGGCCGTCGCTGGGGTCTGCACTGTCATCCATACTGGGTTTTCTGTTTACGAATAGTAGGATAACAGTTTGTACAGTTTGTATGCGTTTATAGGAACATTGGAATTCTTATTCTCATCCTGTGAGCATTCACCCAGGCTGCCTCATATACAGTGACACCTGGCACACAGATATGGGACTGCACTTCAGTGTGCAGTTTGTAGTATATCTCAGAGTGCTGTTTGGAGTAATTAGCCAGATGTTTATGAGACTACTGGAAAATAGTTAGAACACTGCCATTTTTTTTTCTCCAAACCTGCTCACACCATTGTGTTGGCATTAGTAGTAGTATTAATCCTATGCATAACAATGTGTTGCAAAACACCTTGTGCAAAATAATTATGTTAAACATGTAGTGGTCTTCTGTTACTTCAAACCACTGATTTGTGCAAAACATGTGAACTAAAATAATCAATATTTCTTTGAACTTACTCTTTTTCTTTAGACTGTTTTTCCACCTTCGTTAGGCACTCCCACTTCTTTATTGTCTGCTTCTTGCACATGACCAGGACCATGTCTGTTTTTATCTGTTAAAAGAAGGTAAAGATGGTTACAGCCCTTTTGAAAAGCCAACAAGACTTGCCTTCTCTATTTCATAGAAGTTGGCAGACTGAACCAAAGGTAAAATCCAACATCAACACAAAGCCTGAATTCAGCAATTGGCATGAAAAGGGATGACTTTAAGAAATTGTTGAACCAGAATGTCAGACATGAGAATAAATCAAGAATTATAACAGAAAGTTTGTTTTGGAGTCTATTTTCTGCCTTTTATTGGTCACAAACTGCTTGATGTAGTTAATTTATTTAGCTGGCAGTGATCAGCATTGTGTGTACTCATTTGATAAGGGCATGAAGGTAAAAGACATTCTTTTATATGAAATAAGTCCTTCATTCCAGGTTTAACTCGCTTCCTTAGTTTATCAATGTACTACCAACAAATAAATGCTAGTGACACACATTAACACTTCTACCCCCACCCCCCCCCCAAAAAAGATAAGAGGGTTTATTCACCTTTTTACAGCAGTCATTTTTATCAATTGGATATAACAGGTTGAGGACTGTCATCTGATGGTTTTTTCCATTTAAGTCTTTTACCAACACAGAAAATGACCTGCAAAAGAGAGAATGGCCATATATAATTGTATGGTTATTCACATGATGAAAAATGAACTAGATTGCTGAAGAGACAAACAGATAGAGAGATAGATGGAGAGATATAGAGGGATAAAGATAGAGAGATAGATAGATCAATCAATCAACAGATAGATAGGTAAATTATAACCTTACCCTTCTGTAAAGTTGACCTCCACATTTTCTGATGGAATTTTGTGCACATCCTTCAATGTAAGGTAAATTTTGACAAATTTCTCTGACTGGTCCCATGCTGCATAAAAGATGCAAAAGTGTGAACAATTTGCAAGTTTTTTTCCTGCTCTTGAACACTAACTGTTAACTGTTGCACTTTGGCACCATACCGTAGTTGGTGATCTTGACTGTGTATGTTGTTTTAGAGGCAGCAGATGGGTCTGCCTCCCTCCTGGCTTGTTGCTCCTTCTGTTGTCGTTTGACTGCAAGCTCCTTCTCCACCTTTTTCTGCTCCTGCTTTAGCAGCTCCTGTACTCTTGTCCTCTCTGCCTTCTCCAAAAGTGACCCCAACTCCAGCAAATCTGCCTCCAATTGGTTTATCTGTATTTGGGGGGGGGGGGGATTGACCACTGAGAAATGTCTAATGCAAATCAACCTGTAAATGGAAATGTAAAATTGTACACATCACACCTACATTGCTGTGGCGCAATTCGCAATAGCCCCTATCAGGTATTAGTATAAGCAAAGCAGATGTGTGAGAAGGAATAAATCAGTCCAACACGTTCAGGGTTTTCATCAGAACTTTAGTGAGCTCTAACAGGTACAGCTCATTCCACTCACTCAGCAACCCCCTTCTCTATCACTCTTCTTCTTCCCTCCTTTTTCTTCACACCCCCTAACAGCTGCCTGAACAGCACTCACTAGCTGGAATGCCTGAAAATAGAATATCAACCTACCATTACTGTAAACACTATGTGTAATATTTATGCATGAACAAGATCAAAGATAGCAATTCCATTAGAATATACTAAACATATGTCTCAACTTATACCTGAAAAATAATGTTTAAACGTGTGTTTACACAGTTATATTTGCATACATTTACTCTTAAGAGCTACATTAATTATTTGTTGTAATATTTTTAGTTTTGCCTTGTGAAATCAGTTTACTGCTCTATTGGACTTGACACTCTTGATATAGGATCGATTACCACATCACTACACACAAGGGAAGAAAGAGTCATTGCTAATCATAAAATGTTAACCAAATTAACTAATTGATGGGACATTGTGCCCATTCTTGTGGCTCTCACGGTCTTGAATTTATGCCACATTAGTTTAACGTTAATTCTTTACATTTTCGTGAGATGACATAATAAAGAATTAATTTTCACATTAGTTAACGTGAGTTATATTAACATTGTGTGGTGCTCGAATGTTCTGGTATGTCCTAGCTAGCTAGCTAGGACTAGCTAGCTAGCTAACGTTTCCGACACATGCGGCCAGACATGACTATACAGTTATAATCTTTGGCAAATACGCATTTTCGTTAGAAACCTAACTAGTTACCTCTTGAAACTATAGATTAAAAAAACATACGCCACTCTGGACATGTTCGCGGTCGCTTGTTAACTAGATAAATTTACTAATGTTAGCTTACATAGCATTGCTTTCAGTGGTAATATATAACGGTACTTAAATTCAGCCGCATGAGTTAGGTAATACTACATCAACCACACTTTTGCCCACAAAAAACTGAATAAGATAATTGTTTACCTGTTCTGTTAGATCCATTTAGGCTTTGTGTTTTTGACAGATATGTCAGCTAGGTTCACAAATATCTGATATCTACTTTCCCTTCCCTGCTCTGAGTCTGCACTCTGCAGCATTTACTTCACTCAACGATTGAACATCGTCCTCCTCTTTCTTCTTCTTCTTGATTAGTGGCGTTTGGCTTGCCAGCCTAGAGGTGCACTGCCGCCACCTATTGGATCGATGTGTTGACATCCATAAAATAAAATAAAAAAATATCGTCTCACTAAATGTTCTTTTAAGTTAATTACATGGCTCTATTTTTACATTGTAGCATTACATGGATGGATGCAGAGTTTTGTTGCCATTGACCAATTACTTAGCAAGACTTTTATAGATATTAAAATATGTATAATATATTGAATGTATATATTGCTAAAACACTTAAATAAGGTTGGTGGTTAAATTTAATATTAAAACCCCATCATGTATTCTAGTTCGTAGGTAACAACTTGATTTGGATTTTCTCAATTCAGTCTATAATTCATACAATTCTTTTTTTGTGTGGCTATGTTACATTTTGAACTAAGTAGTAGTAGTGAATTAAATACTCTTGAACCAACCATATAAAAAAACACTATATCCATTAAATATTCATTTAAATGGAATATTAGCCTTTCTGGTCTTTACCATGGCATGACAAAATATTGCAGCTTTTCATATAGATGTATGAAGACTTTTAAACTCTTATAGCAGATATATTTATACTAAAACTTTAAGACATTGTTACTCTCTGTACCAACTACTACATTCTACAATAAAGATACTTATGATAAGGGTTTGTAATATATAACAATATTTATTTATCAACTTCTGAGTAGTTAGTTGCACGGACATTTTCTCCCACGATGAATCACATTACCATTTTCTCTTTAAATAATATGCATTTTGTTGTTTTCATAAGAAAACTGGACAAGCATCATCTTCAGAAAGAACATATTAGTGTCCTTGTCAGCATACACAAAACACTTCACTTTAATACCTTCCAAGCATTTGTGGGTAGTGGTGGAACTCTTTTATTACAGTCAATACCTTCAAAGACTTTATCCCCTAAAAGGCCAAAACAAGTCTGTATTGAACGTAATGTACTGCTCTTCTGATTTTTCATGATCTAATCCGACTGCATTGTCCAATGGATCCCTAATCACCACCTTGCCCTCAGAATCCCAGACATCTGGTTGTGGTCAGCTAAATGACGGAAGACAATCCGGCTCAGTCTCCACCTCCGCTTCACTCCCCGAGGTCTAGAAGTCATCACACACCTGTTGCGTATTCTCACAGGACAGCTGTCCCTGGGCAATGCTGCAATTTCTTTATCTGCCACCTCCTGCAAAAATTGGAAATTGTTTAGGAATTCAGTATTTATTTGTATTTGAAATAATTTGGAATCAACTTGGTTATCATGAAGCATCTCTCATAATGATATATATATACTGTGAATGACTTCTGTTTTCTGCAGCACTTACAGCATGAAAAATTTACTATGATACTCTGCACACTGCTTATGTACATGCAAAAGAGACAGTTTTTTTCAACTGGAAAATGTTTAGCTACTTAGAGATGTGCACAAAGACACAAGCCCATTTTTTTAACTGACCAACTATAATTAAGATTAAGTGTGATTTCATACTGCACCAGCAAAGAAGTATCCTTAAAATTGCATATAGAGTAATCAAATTGACGTTACAGACAATGGACTGTGTTGCACCACTAGTGTGCACTACATGAGATCAAGCTCTTCATATGTGTAAGACAACAACTTCAAAATCTAATCCACAGCAGAAGCATTAATTAGAACAGAAATTTACAGAAGAACATAAAGATGGGATGATTATGATAATTTGATTCTGGTGAAACTACTGCTCAGTTCGACAACACACTGACTAAAAGCAGAAATACTGCATTGTACCTGAAGCTCTTTGGGCAGGATGGTGTTCTTCCTCAGTGCATTGATCCGTAGCCTATCATCAGCATAGTCATAGGCCATCTGTCTTCTCTTGAGGTCCCTCAGCATTCTCCAGTCAACGTAGTAACCCCTCACCTGCTCCACAGCCCCCCAGCAGCTCCTCAGGGCCTGCACACAGTGTTCCAGCACTTTTTAATCATTTGACAGCTGATATTATGCCCCTGTGTACCACACAGAGAATGAATGGCTCTAACTGAGCTTCTTACGAGATCTCAGCATAACATTACAGGCTGGAGATTGATAATATTAATAATAATAATAATAATACTTACTAATAAACAGTGTGACACTACAGAAATAAAAACAGTTTTTATAATATGGATAATTTATTTCTAAGTCATATTTAAGAATAGGTAATGATCACATAGCATCAATACAATCACTTAAGACTCAGTCATGGCACTAAAATATGCTACTATGGCGTGTTACAACTTACTAGGCTATACTAGAAGGACTGCAGCCACACACTTTCTGATGGTTCACTTTTATTTCCATCATTAGTGTGGGAATAAATTACGTGTTTAATTCATGCTACCCTCGTATTAATTTGAGGCAACTGCGAAGTTCGCGAGCTGATGGCTGAGGAAGGTGAACCGATGTGACGCTAACACAGGTACTGTATAACCCATTACAATACACCGGTAACGTTAGCTTCATGAAGTGACTTAAAATATATAAGCAGCTCCAGATAAAACTCACGGGTGAAGTTTCAGTTTTAACCCGAACCAATATAACAATTCCCCTGCTATTTGCTATTAGGGCAAATAGATAGGGAATATTTAGCAACAATATAAACGCCGTTTGTCCGTGGATCTGCATGCTGACAGGGAATAGCTGTGGGGCTAACATCAGAGGGCTAGTAAGACCGATAGCTAAAACTGAAAACGTTGCAGTATATTGCATAGATATGCAATATACTCTTAAAATATTTGAACCAGAAAATACAACGTTACTAACTAAGTTACCTGCTTTGGGGCGTAGACAGTGGAATAAAGGGCATTTAACCCTAAACATGCTAATCTGTGGGCTGCCATATTGTATTTGTTGTGCAAAACCACCGAGGGAGGAGGATTAAACACCGAAAATATCGCCACCTATCGACCAGGAGTGTGAAATGTTAAATGGAAGAAACTAATGGAAGCAAAATGACGTGGATCAATCCTGTCTGGGGCCTATATTTTCCAAAGTTACCATTATCTTATTAGAATAAAAATAAAGGAAAATAGAAAAAGCAAAAAGAAAACAACAGAATATTCTGACAAGTTTACACTAAGCGCCACACTGACACAGCCAAGTGTTTTTGAGCTAGTGATAGGCCAGGAGACTTGAATTTCTAGACCCTTGCAGTACTACTTAAAAACCAACAGGTGGCAGTATTGTTCTATGAGTATAAACTCGCTCTCTTTTCTTTACCGAAGTAGTGGAGTCCCCCTCACTGAAATCCTTTTCTTAAATCTTTTGAAATCCAGACCCGTCTTTTATCCCCTGACACCTACATAATATAAAACTGTGCACTGTGGTCAAGATATAGTTCAGTGGGGCGCTGTCTTAAACCATTTTTTATAGAAAAAAAATAAAATAAAATATATATATATATATATCAACAGCAGCAGATTCCATTTGAGGGGTTTAAAAAAAAATATTTTTTTTTAAACAATCCCCATTATTTTGGAGCCTAGAGGGTATGCGTTCCCTGATAAATATTAACACATTAAACTCTATAAAGAGCCACATCATGAAGCAGAGTGGAACATCTGCACATGAGCACTGAATTAGGTGAAACATGACAATGGACAAAGTGCATCAATTACAGAGAGTGGTATTTCTTAATGTGACTTTAACTATATAAGTCATTAGAACAACAACCACTCTACTTGAGTATTTAAGTATTTTGTTGCATGAAACGGCAATGTCTTTATTTCCACTTGGTCAGAAATCTTAAAATATTTTCAAATCACTGTAACTGTAATTACATGATTGTCAACCAGGAAAAGGTGTGTACATTTCTCTACTTTGGATTAGTGTGTGCCTGTTTTAATCAACACCATTATAGTCAAAAAAGTGTTATTTCTTTATGTCTTTACAAAAGTAATTACAGTTCATTTTAAATGTTCCATTCTTTCTTTAAAACCACAGTGGGGCAAAGAGAAAAAAAATGTAACAGTGAGACATTTCCTGTATTTCTCTCTATAGGTAAAATAAATAACTCGTTCTTTCCTCGAGATGTCGTAAACTTCACGGTTCCACGGTTTTCAAGCCTTCAACTGGACCATTATTTCAGTCCGGATGCCCAATGAAAAGAACCAAGCACATGTTACAGTATTTAAAGGTGCTTTAATAAATCGTTGACAGAGCAAACCATTCAGACTGGATTATGGAAAACTCATGCCGTCCTGCAAGTATTTAAACATTGTATAAGTGCACCTTGGGAGAAACTGAGATAACAAAATTACACACTATTGAAACCAATACTAAACAAAATTTAGCTCTTCAGTGTTGCATTACATTCAAACCTCTGATATTTATTCAAAACTAGTTGTTATGTATCTAGATAGATTTTTAGAACTGCATAATACTGCAACATTATTTAGTTATACCTCAAGCAGTCTGGTGCATACACATTGACATCAGCTCCCAGGCACTGAATCAATAGTCAATGGCTGTGGTGTTACCTTCACTGACATGTCAGCATGGGAACTCCTTCTCTTAGTAATCAGTGTCCATTTGAAGCAGAAACAGCTTGTTTAGTGAGAGGCCATGACCTGACTGACTCAGAGGTCTCTCCAAACCTCAGGAATGTCTCCCCCAGGAGAGAGAGACAGAAAAGAAAGAAAGAGAGCGCTCAAATTTATGATAAGCAGGTGAGTACCCTCATCCTCGATGAATACGTTCATACACAACATTTTGAGGCAGTTAATCACACCCAAATACAGAGCTACTACAAGTTTTTAGTAATAATGTTATAAATTAAAAGGTGAATGTATAATTTCACACATGCCATGTGTCTTAAAATATATGAAATACAAAAATTAAACAGGGACAATGAGTGATTAATTTACATATTTAACTATATGCTTATACCCATACATGACACATTTAGTCAGTGTCAAGTTTTGACGCTGATGAGAAAATCAAACAATTTTAGCCTTTTTTAAAATTTTTTTTTTAGCCCTGATCATCCTGTATGTGACATTGCATAGTCATAACTTACAATCAAAGGTTTCTGTCCAGGTTATATGAGCTTCATAACAGCAAAGTTTGTGGGTTGTGTGGATATAAGAATGCAGAATACATACCAGTATAATCGTACACACCAAGCATCTAATTAACCTAAGAACTAAGTTACTCTAAGAAAACCTGCATTTCCTCTTTTATCAAACTGCAATAATGAAACCATTTAATCCATTTAAATCCATTAAAGCTTTCATTGTAGCATCTGATCTTTTCAACAAAGCGCAAAGCATCTGTTTTTATCATCTTTCTTGTCCTGCATGGAAGATAGATTATTCTACTTAATATTATCAATCAAAAATATTTTAAGGCTTGGAACTCAATTTTTGATTTAAGTAAAAATGTCCCAACTGCAGATATGCTGGATTCACATTATGCGCTGCTGCGGGGAGGATTTTATGAAACCAACAACTGTTCCTTTCAGATTCAAGAGCCTCTCCACAATTTGTGTGAATAAAGAATTTTGATGCATAACCTCAGAAAGAAAAACATAAGCCGGGTTGTATTATGTCAGAATTCAAAAGAGTCCAGTTAATTGGAGCGTAGAGAAAAAGAGACAGAAGCAGGGAGAGAGGGGGGACACAGACACATCTGTGATTATACTTACTTGCGGGACCACCAATGCTCTAGGAAGTGTAGTCTGGAGGTTTGAAAACAAATCTTTCCTGACCCAAGAGAATCAGGTGAAGGGTAACTCCTGGTGCCATTTTACAAGGCTGAAATATTTTTTTACTTTTTATCAGATGATGTTTTGATTCATATGACCTCACATTTTCCATGTTTGTGTTCGAATTGTATTAATACAGTGAGCAAAAGGGTTATTTAGAAGTCCCTATAATGAACAAGATTCTATGAATAATGTATTATTTGTCACTGTCACTCTGCTGTTACTGGGTACACATAGTTTCCAGTGGCCTTTTATTTTAACTTTGTTTTTACTGTCAGCTGAAATCTAATATCTCACAGGGAGGTGATTTGTTTTTCTAAAAAGGTAGAATAATGTAGAAAAAGATGTCATTTTCTGTACACAGATTAGACACATAAACGTAAGGAGTTGTACTGTATTTGTTTCTTATTTACTTTCATTCTCATCCAAGTCTTGTCAAATTCAATGGATATCACTTTTATGGACGTCCCCAGATCTTCACAACACAGTCGGTTCCATAACGTTTTGCTCCATCAGTGTTCTGAAATGAGTCTCAGCCACAAATGTTGGTGGAAAGTGACACAACTTTACTTGCTTCTCACCTTGTTTCTCCTCAAAAAGAAACCACTGGGTAAATCCACTGGGCTGGGTAAGACCCGGGGTCAGGTCCCCACATGGTGTCTCAGGATGACCGGACCCTGAGGACTGGTATCCATATCAGCCCATGTTTGCAGCTCTGTAACAGCTGTTCACACCAGCTCATCAGTCCGACTGCTGCTTGACTTGCCTTGTCTGTTCCAATTAACACACTTACCAATATGCTTCATTGACTCCATGCACACAATTAAGGACTCATTCATTATTAATTAATAATAATAATTAATTATGATGGCAGGTTCATCTCATTTTGTGAATTGTGAATTACAGCAAGTGTCTCATCAATTTCTTTTACTGTACTTTATTATTTTATAGATAACAAATTATTAGCAAAACTATTCACACTTTGTTGCAAACAGCTCCCAGTTGTTTAATCTGAAGCAGATATGTCACTTACGATGTCACAGGTCTGAGTCAAGACCGCAGACGTTTTTTTTACATATCATTGTTAGATAAGTATTGTTGGTCTTCACCATCTAATAAAACACAAGCCACATTAAAAACATTTGAAAACGATCTTAAAACCGTAGACGAACAACTTATGTTGCCTTTGCTAAAATGTGTGGTTCACAAAAAAACATAAAACTCAACTGTGGCGTGCATTTAAGTTAATTGGAGGCAGAGACACAGCTTATAGTTTATGGACATATGAACGTTTTGTGTGGCCATGTGTTTGTTTGTATGTGCCCAATGTGGTAGGCATCAAAGAAACCTGAACACACAGCAGGAGATTTGAAAGGAGCACATTCACTGAGCCTCCATATGGCACTAGTTTGTTTTCCCTTAAATGACTTTTGCTTTATCTACACTGCGTCTGCGCCTAATCTGATCTGCTTTCCACCAAAGTCACATTCTTTTTACACTGGTAAAAAAAAAAAAAACAGCCTCCAAGTCATTTCAAAGTAAACCTGCAGAATGTGGCATTGATACCAGCGTTGGCCCAGCTTCTTCTAAACTGATCTTGTCATTTCCATGTAAACAACGAGAAAACATTTTGTCCCTATATTTGAATGTTTAGACAGGAATAGGAAAAAAACAACCTTTTCACCACAAGTTGGCTGTGTTAATCTGAATGGATAATCCCCGGAAATGTAGTCATTTTTCAAACATATTTCATGTGTATGTGCGTGCTATTTGGACCCGTGTGTCAGGTCCCATTTTGACTCCTCTTCAGATCAAATCAGCCCTCTCAATCAACAGTTTCCAGACCTGCAGGGAAACATGCAATCAGTGATGTTTCAGTTACCCTTATAGCCTGTGTGTGATTAAATATACCATAAGCTTCAAAGAGACGAGTTAATGTGCTTTTTTGTATATTTACTTGAAAGAATAAAATGAGGGTTCGAGTTTAAATTACTGAACGTGGTTGTTTAAGCACAGATAGACATGAAGTAGTTATAAATGGCATGAGGCCATCAAAGTTAGCCTCTGGCAAACAAATAGTACAGTGCAAAGCTTTAAACTTTAGGGTAACTTTAAAGGAATCGTTTGACATTTTCGGAAATGGGCTTATTTAATGAGATGATCAATACCACTCTTATATCTCTAAATATGTCTTATATATGTAAGTATAAATTAAACAAACAAGATAAAACATATAAATTAGTGAGATTTAGAGATACTGTTAGATGAATTTTGTTACAGTACCTCCGACAGTACCTGTTTCGTACAATCTCCGGTTTTTATGCAAAGCTAGGCTAACTGGCTTCAGGTTAGATTCACCGTATCCGATCACGTCACCATATCAATCACCTCATACAAGGAAGAAAGTGAATGTGTATTTCGCAGAATGTTGAACTGTTCCTGAGGACTGATACCAGACCCACAGATGTCATATTACAACACTTCTTTCATGTCCTGTCCTGTGTCATGTGTATGTTCGCAAATGTCTTACTCAATAAACTGCAAAGATTCAAGATTTGTGTTGAGCTTGTATTAACCTTAACGGGTTATAATTCCATGTTAATAATGGCAGCTTACATTCCTTTATGTAAACACTGCTTGCAAGGTTTCACATATTGTTGTCCTAAATATAAGAGCATCAAAAGGGCTGCTATATTTATCTTGGCTGGGAGGAAAAAGAAGCTGATAGCAAAGAACCAGACTAAGAGACGAAAAAACTTCAGACTCATTCAGACTCAGATTCAGTAGAACTCATTGTGATGAATCTCTGATAAAAGTCATGTGAGTAAGAAACGGGAATGCAGTGTAAAGTTTTAGGGAATCTACAGAAATATAAAAATAAAGATGACATCTATGATTTTCTGATCTGTAGTCTGTAATTCTAATCACATAAACACTTATGTATTTACTTATTTCACTGATCACCCAATAAATAATAATAATTAAACTAGGGTGAGGAACAAACATTTCTATCCTGATAATGATGATATCTCTCCACTTTTGAAGCTTGTGTCTGGGCTCAATGTTATAAATAAAGAGCAATAAAATAAAGAGCATGAGAAAAACCCTAAGCCAACCCCAATAACCTGATCCCAACATAATTGACAATTAGATGCTGAAGAGGTGCTTAATATTTCCACTTTCACTAAGAGAACACAAAACAAGAACATTTCTAACAGCAAGATGTTCTCTTTTTTTTTTAATGTGTGTGCACTGTAAATCTGCCCGTATCTATTACCACTTTCATTTCTGGTTAATATTAGTTAGTGTTCATTTATTGACATGTTTTCATCCAGCATGTGAGAACAAGCCTGTTGATACACAGTCAAGGCCAAAGGTGGCACAGGGGAGAGAAAGACCCTCTGCAGGAGTTAGATCCACCTCTATCCCATATGCTGATAGTTCTAACTTTGCTTTAATGAGGACTCCAAGGCAGCAAAAGACAGTAAAATAAACTGACTTATGAAGATGTTTGAAATCAGCATATGCTTATTAAGTACAGGCCAGATCATTGGGATTAGACCAGAAATACAAGAACGTTCTCTGATCTTTTAGCTTGTCACAAAAAAACACCTTCATTCAGCAGCTTTAAATTCAAATATAATACAGTCAACCTCTGGTCTAACAGTAAAAGGGGGATAAATTGGAGGGAAATTCAGAGGTGAGAATGGAAACATAGTACAGACATGCATCACATCAAAGGAAACACATTATAAAATTCAACCTGCTGTGAGGACGTTCTGTTACATCTGCTCATGCGGTACAGTCACATTTCCCTAAAAGTATTTTGCCATGCGTGAAATATTTACGCTATATATATTATACGCTGTAAATGTCATCACCTCCCACATATGCATGTCCAAGCCACAGATGTGTGAATGAATGGGGTTCAATGTACTGATTATACATCGCCTGTATTCTTTATGTTCACTGAAGCTGAAGATTCCTCTTTTATATCGGGAATGGTCGACACGTTTCGTTAAAAACGGGAAGGGGAGATTAACTGACTCATAGATGGCATAGGAATAGGGAGATAAAATGATTTAGCATGAATGAAGTTTTCTACTCGCTCTTTACAAACATAATTATTTTCTCATGTAAAATAATACTAACCTACAACTACTGATTAATTGCAGGAAGTTGTACTTCCACAGGAAGGACTGGGATTGGTCTATATTTACAAGGAAACCACAAAGAATGTTCTAATAGCTGTCAACTGAAATAGAATCCTAATACATGTTGACATTTGTGACAAACATGTTGACAACTTTGCTATGTGAGTGA
This sequence comes from Hollardia meadi, assembly GCA_037974645.1. Lineage (NCBI taxonomy): Eukaryota > Metazoa > Chordata > Actinopteri > Tetraodontiformes > Triacanthodidae > Hollardia > Hollardia meadi. The sequence continues at coordinate 28,332 of JBBPCS010006103.1, forward strand.
CTGCTCTCTGTGGGTTACTGCATTCCTCTGTGCTGCTTTGGAATCGGTTTGCTGGTAAATAGGTCCAAACATTTGCAGCTGATCTCATACAGTAACTGTCTGCTCACATCTCATCACACAGACATGAAGGACACAAGTATTGGCAAAAAGACATGCCAGCCATGGATAAACACACATACTGGACAAGCACACTTTTGCTGCCTACCACTTTACCTTCACACGGAGTGTGCGTGTTAAAATAAAAATCTTTCAATATGATAAAATCATAAAATGAAATTCAAGGCAACTTTATTAGTCTTTGTCAGCATATTATAATTGAGAGTGCTATAGTTTCGCAGCTCTCTGATAATGGAAATTAGCAAGAAAGGTAGAAAGCTAAACTGCAGGACCAAATCTGAGGCTGAACATTACATACGCTGATGTCCCAAGGTTGCGTTTTAACTTCCGGAGAAAGTGTAAACTCTGGAATGACTGTGTCATTATGGAGCATCCGGTGATTCATTCATCTCCTTCTAAAAGCACTGCACTTGCTGCTGCAGAATGACAGATATTATCTTTCAAGAGTTATGTTGTCTCCCTTTAGCTGCTATGAGGCAAATATATCCATCAGGAGTTAAACAGAGTTAACTGGACAGAAACAAGACTCATATGAATGTGATAATGTTGCTCCAACAAGTGAGCCAAACGTAGCTTAGTGTTAATATTGTGATTACAGCTTGTTATGCTGACCCCAAATGGCCAAATCGATCAACAAAGGTTTAAATGATTATTATTGGGACTGACATTAGAACAGATCAATCTTTTGACACAGGGAAACAAGAGTTTACATAATGTCCAAGTGTTCCTTTTCGTAAACCCATTTGTTTGTATTTATGGCTTGTAGGTCCTGAAAAGATAATTGTCTTTACTAGTTTATGATTGTTCTCAAATTGTGTCTTTATCATCTGTGATAATTTACTATATCCAGGCTTTTAGCCGCTATACAGGTTCACATCTCAGTCTACGTCCATGGTTTTCATATACTGCTATTTGCCCCCCTGTGTGCTAAGTGCTAGAGCCAAGCATCTTATCAGATAATAATAAAAAAGACAGAGGGAAGAAAAACGTACAGTTGTCCAACAAGTAAAATAACGTTCAAGTGGCATTTGTCCTGTGCAAACAACCACACCTGCCCCCAAGCTTCAGCTCCAGTTTCACATGAACAATCCCACCATCCTTGGTGTTCCCGCAGAAATTCGAAACCTTACTTATATATTTAGAGACAAACAGCTGCTGTCAGCGAAAAATATTGCCAACCTTGACACCTGGGGTCTTTGGTAATGGCCACGCTGATGTGTGTGCTCTTTTAATTGTTTTTTACACATGCACAAACTGAAAGAGGGCATTCAGTTTTTTTGCATAAGTGGTCATAATACACTCTGAGGGTAAGTTTTTCATCGTGACGACACTTGGTGGTTTTTCTGGTGGCTTGAGGGAGTTAGCCGGCTGTATGTTTTTTCACAGCATTCATAGCTATGGCCTAATTTAAGACAAATAACAAGACACATTTCAGAGATGTAAATTTCAAACCTAATCGAGAGTTTTTGGTGTCTCACTGCAAATCATCTGACCCACAATAAATGTTTCCAACGACTCTTGTGATTATTATCACCATTTTCAAGACCATTTTCTGTGAAGTTTAATTGTGTATCATGTACACATTTGATCAAATTTATCAAATATAACTTCTCCCTTGTGGTTCCTTCAGTTGTACGGTGATTCTACATATTTTTTGGCTTCAATCTCACCCCCTTGAAGCAAACCAATATCCAGTTACTGTGGCGTTTAAGGCCCTATTCCTTCTGCAAAAGACATTCATTTCAACCAAAAAATGAAGAAAGTGTTGAGACGATGGTGAAGGTAAGAGGCATGTTTGGGTAGAGAGTGATTTGCTCACGGGAAAATAGTAAATGCTGCTCATTATCTCTCCCCTCCTCTTCTCCCTCTCCCTTTTCATTCAATCACTTAAGGAGAGGAGGAAAAGTAGACACTCCCAAACTAACTGCCCATTGGCCTTTAGGCATTTTGGGAGAGATTTGAACAATTCAAGAGGGAGGGAGACAGCGCAGTCACTGGCAGCGAGGTGGTCTTTGAATCATTGGCCCAGGCCTGTCAACAGGTGGCACAAGGAGAGGTTTGGTCCTTTAGAGAAAAGAGAAAGAAAGAGAGAGGAGAAGAAACTTAAAGAAAACCCTCAAGGGTAAGACAACATTCAAATTTTGTTTTTGTTTTATTGTTAGATTTTGTTAAGTTCAATGTAAGTAATTAATTTTATGACATTTCTAGACAGGCAGTAGACAAAATCTAAGTAATTTTTGATGACTATTAAGAGAAAAACAACTTTGACCGCTTTTGATTTACGGTTTTATGCTCAGAGAGCGCTCCTGCTTATTTCTACAAGATCCCATGGGAACCAATTATGTTTTCTTCTTCTTTTAGCACTTTCTCCCCTCTATCAAAAAAAAAAAAAAAAAAAATCTGTCTCAGCTCTTTCTCATCTGTCTTTCTTTCTCTCCATCCATCGAAATTTCTCTCAGTTTAACTTGACAGCTGGAATTTATCAAGTGTCCTGGCTGAGACTGAAGCTGTTAGTATGGGTTTGCATGGCAGCACTAAAAAAGTTAATCTTAATGTGATGGGGTTTGACACACAGAACGAAGTAATGTGAGTGTTCGTAAAGTGTTGGCGATCATTGAATTTAAACTGCTGTATTCAGTGGTGGAAAGTAACAAAGATCTAAGATTCTCTTATGCTACTTTTATGATACTTTCATTTCACTTTTAAGAGGCAAATATTATAGCCTGGTATGATGCATTGTTATAGATTAAACTACCCAACAGTTTAAATTGGCTCCACCTCCTTCAGCTACAACATTAAATCATCACTACCTGTTAATGCATCAAAAAATTATTACATAAATTATCCAATAAAACAATTGTATTACACTGACAGGGGGCACTCTGCACCCTGAGTACTTTTACTTTTACCACTTAACGCTCATGCACATTTAGTTCTAATTGAGTATTTTTTTATCGTGTGGTATTGCTACTTTCACTTAGTTACTTTCACTTTTTTACAGTAGGTTGCTGAATATATACATTATGTATCTATATGTAGGCCTAGTTAAATACAAATTAATATAAATAAATACATAAAAATACAAAATACAAAACATATTTTAAAAAGTTATTATTTTAGTTAAATACTAAAAAAAAAACATTTGGAAATTTGGATCAATTTAAAGCTAGTTTGAGCATATTGCATAAATCAACCAAGTTATTTTGACTTTGGAGCAGCTGTGACATCCTTTAATATCTGCAAGAATGTATTTGAGCTATTATTTACAATTTGGATATCCAGTAAATATCCACATTGTATTGGAGATAATCCTATAATGTGTTTCAACAAATCTGCCGTCACTAATTTTCCTTTATGATAACAACACAAATATTTATAATAACAATGACTGAGGTGATAGATATTCTCACAAGGCTGTCGATCCAGTGGATTTACCTTAAACGCTACTGTGTGGCTCAGGAAATACACAGAAGCCCTCACAAAATGAGCTACAGATGTGGGCCCTCAGCCATGCAAAATGATAGAGAGAGGGAGTGAAAGAGAGAGAGAGGGAGAATCAACCCTGAGTGGGTGGCTTTTGAAAAGTGTTCAGATTGCATGAGTCCTTTCATGGAAACTTCATGACTCCAGTTCAGTTTTTTCTTTTACTTTCACTGATTGAAAATGACCCTTGGGCACATAAAAACTATTCAAAACACATTTATTATTTAAAAAACGTATCTCTTTCTATAACTTAGTGCGTTTTAGTAATGATCGGGTTGTGTTCTTTTTCCACCTTTTCAACCGGCTAGGTTTTCATCTGACAGCAGCACTAAAGGGAATGGAGCCTCTCTGGTTCTGATGAAGCAAGGTCCTTATCAAGGATTTTATTTGTGGTCCGTATGGCAGCAGGAGGCAGACAGAATCATGAAGATATGAGCTCTGCTCTCAGACGATAATTGCTTTCAGCTTCGTTTTATTCATTTTAGTTTCCTTCTTCTGGCTGCAAGCTGCTGTGAAGGAAGGAAAAGGAAGGGAAAGGAAGGCTGACACATTTGCAACCGCACTTCTTTTAAAAACCTTTCTTCTTGTCATCTCAGGTTTTGGTCCAATGAAATTTGTCTGAGGCTTAATGGTTTAGGATAGAGCAAATGTGCACAGACTGACCAAGTCTCCTTTTTCTACCTATCTCTCTGTGTATAAGTATTCCCAAGACAAGCTTTCTTCTACAGCTGTTTGTCTTTGTTTCATTGGTGGTCCACAATGTTTCAAGCATCCACTGTTTCCAAAGCTCTGAGAGCATACAGAGATTTTTAATAACACAGAAACACAAGCATCCCTCCAGCTTGTAAAGATGCCTTTAGTGAAAGGTGTCTGTGGATCCGGACAGTAGCCTATTCTCTCTAGGTGATTAAATTGCTGTTGTTACCTTTGGAGGGAATCCCCCCTCGTCTCTGTAAACTATAAATGAAATGTTTCACACACATACTGTACACACATGGGCAGAGTCCCATGTGCGTCTTTCTCCAATATAAATGAGTGAACACACATCATGCAGGTAGTAAACAAACATTTTACAGGCCCATTGACATAGCTGTGCTTTGACAAAGAGAAGTTACTGTCAGGAAGGAATTTTTAACTGTGTTCATGGACATGTTGAATTTTACTTGAGATGGTTTGAAAGCCAGGTTGAAATGCTATCTGGATGGGGCATGTGGCTCAGTGAGAAGATCCACTGGAGCCATTCTGTTTTCTTGCTTTATCCAGCAGTCTTATGCACATTGACTAATGACAGTCAACTGTCTTTCGATTATGAATGAGCTGGACACTGAAGCCAAACCAGAGTTCAACATCTGTTACTGGTCCATTGGGGGACATCCAATAAATCCCCTCTGCTTTCTCAAAAATTGAAAAGCGAAAACTTTTCTGTGCTGCTTTTCGTCAAGACAGCCACTTAATGCATCCGATATTTCATTCAGAGCTACCTAATCTCATTCAAATGTCCAACCACCATCTGCTCCATTCACCTTGTCTATTCAGTGCATAACTTACTATACTAAAAGATCAGTCCATCCGTCCATATATCCATCTGTCCATCCCTCACCCACCCATCAGCCCATTAAACGCTTAATCCATATATCATCAATCAATCAAATAATCCATCCATCCATCCATCCATCCATCCATCAGCCCATTAAACGCTTAATCCATATATCATCAATCAATCAAATAATCCATCCATCCATCCATCCATCCATCCATCAGCCCATTAAACGCTTAATCCATATATCATCAATCAATCAAATAATCCATCCATCCATCCATCCATCCATCC
>JBBPCS010006104.1:0-10026 GCA_037974645.1 Hollardia meadi
TCTATCTATCTATCTATCTATCTATCTATCTATCTATCTATCTATCTATCTATCTATCTATCTATCTATCTGTTCTTCTGAATGATTTTCAGCATCAGTAATTCACTTTAGAGACAGTGTGTCAACTTGTAGCTATTCAGCTGTGGATAAAACAACAGTGAGAGCAACAGTGACTGAGAAGTGAGAAGTTTTTCAGTCACAGAAAGAGGTGAGAATCAGACACCAGGAGCTATTACAGTTCAAATCTGCAAATATCTTATTATGACATCATGCCGTCTTTTACTATTCATTACTAAGCAGAAATACACCTCAACACAATTGAATTCATGAATGCAAAGTTCCAATAACTGTTTTCTTATTGTTTAAGGGGAGATGTTTCGGAAGTGATCTTTCAAATAGAGTAACGTCAAGTTACTAATATTTGTGTCTGTTTTGCCTCGGAATGAACATATTTCTTATCTTAAAAAGAGCATAGTTAACAAATCTGCACAGATTGAGATGGGCTTGAAATTGAATGTTAGGAGAAATACAGATTTTAATATTTCCAGCTTATTCAGGTGGCTCCATAATGTGTAGCTTATATCTCTTTTAGGTTGTAACGCAAATTAAATGTATTGTCACTAGAGCGGAAACTATTTGTGGATTACTCGATCAAAATTAATTGGCAGCTATTTTGATAATTGATCAATTGAGTCATTTTTCAAGCAAAAATCAAGAGATTTACTGGTTCCGGTTTCATAAATATCAACCAAAAAAACCGAAAACCAAATATCTTTGGGTTTTGGACTGTTGGGTGCACAAAACAAGACATATGAAAACATCTCTTTGGACTTTATTACTATTTTATGACAAAACAATCAATTTTTATACAATATATTCAGCAGGTTAATTGGTCATGAAAACAATCATTGGGTGCAGCCCTAATTCTCACACTGAATTTTGGGTCTTCATATTTGTGCTCACTGGTTGAGTCCCCATTTGTTGCTGAAGCTAGACTTGGTCTTCAGAAGAACCACCTGCACCTACATCAAGCCCAGCCTCATTAAGCTCTTGCTTCCTGTTTTGAGTTGTGATTCACACCAGAGTCACGACTCATTCGTCATTGTCAGCCTTAAGGGACTGTGAATCAGTCAAGGCCACCTGTTAGTAGTAGCCACTGGAGAGCTATTCATTTCTCTCCTCCATGATGAACAGAGGTCCCCACAGAGGCAAAGGAGAATCACTCAGCCATGTGGAGGCTGAGAGCCGCTTCCTGGTTTCCTAACAAAATAAATATTTTACTGTTGTCTATTATTAATTGATGTAGTTGAGACCGTTGGAAGCAAATCTTCCTAAAGGAACTGCTGTATATTTTAAGTCGGAGTCTTTAAGATAGTGATACATATCAGTCAGCACATGCACTGACTCATTCAGTCATTTTATAGTGTACTGTACTTGCTACAGGTGGGCAATATGTATTAAATGATTAATGAGCTATTTTATACCTTAGAGATGGCTGACAAATGAAAGAAAAATTCTAAATGAATGAGTCGAAAAACATGACGCAGATACTTCCATGCGTGACACGAGGAGTCACGTTTGCTGCGGCCTTCACAGTCACCAGATCTCAACCCAACTGAACACCACCTGTGTGGGAGATTTTGGAGTGAGATGTTAGACAGAATTCTCCACACAACGGTATAGAGTCTGAAGGAATGGCATTCATACCTCCAGCTGAGTTCTTGGAGAATCTATGCCATGAAGAATTTAATTTTTTTAGTTGGCTCTCATCTTTAATTTGTCACTGATGCATTTATTGATATTGTTACGTTTCTGGAACATCAATTGGAAAATTGTTTAAGTGAAAATAACAAGTTGAGAAGATCTTTTTTTGGACTAATTGATTGCATCAAATACTTGACAATTAAGGCACTTTATCACCTCAATAGAGAATAAATGAATTTAATAAAAAGCAGTCCTGCTCATTTTCAACACTTTTAACAGAATACCTTGGAAATTGCATAATACAGTATGTATGACAGATCTCTTCCTCATTGTCTCATGGATGTAACTAACTCATTTTTCATTATTTATGCACCTACATCCAAGATTTTTAAATTAATCACAATTTCATCACGAAAGAGTCGTTAAGTGTCTTGTTTTGTCAATCAACTGTCCAAACAGAAGCATATTCATTTTACAACGATATAAAACAAGAAAAACATTCTTACATGTGAGAAACTTAAAGGGTTTGGCATTTTTGCTTTGCGTTAGTCTTAATCATTCCTTTCTCCTCTCTGTCTGTAACATAACTGTACTGTCACATCATGGCACCATGACCACTGAGTAGTGAATAGGGGATAAGCTGCATCTGGACGCCTTGTTGAGCTCTGCTCTCTGTGGATGTCTTTACTGTCTTTCAGCCGCCCATGAAAATGGAGCACAAAAATGACGACAACAACAACAACAAAAAGCCCTACTTCATTCCTGCTCCCTGCGGACGCAGGAGCAGATTAGGCATTTGACAGTGTTTGAGCCATGTGTTGCTGCGGCTGTTTGCTTGCCTGGGTACACCTGCGTGTCTGCATGATTTTTGGCGTGTGCATCCATGTGTTCATTGATATGCAGGAGAACTGGCAGGTCTGTGTAGACTCGTGCAGTAAAAAATCATGAAATCACAGCTATAATAAGAATGAGACAGGCAGGCAGTTGAACAGACAGCCCTTGGAGAACAGAGAATGAGGACCCGAGCAGCCCTCAACACCTGTCAAAGACACCAGCATAATGGTAGAAAGTAATGGAGCTATTTAGCCTTTAAAGGCTGAGGTTAAATGGAGTTCAGGAAGTTGTATGCTCTGTGCTGTGAAAGGGTGAAGAGCTAAGAGAGGGAACTCCTCTGGGCATCAAGGCTGTATGGTGGATATGTATTTTGGAGGAAAAGAGAAGAAAAGGAGACTGAATTAGTGAGGCATAGAGGAGAAGGAAGAGAGAGAAGCAGTGCAAAGACAGAAAGAGATGAGGAGGTGGCGGCTTCATTGAAAGAAAGCCAAGAAGTTGTCCTTATTGCTAACTGGCCACGTTGAGATGATGGATGGTCTATATAGGAGACCACTGACGAAGAAGCAGTGGCTGTGTAGGACTGATTTGGGAAGCCTCTGCATGAGCTCCAGTACCAGTTTTTCCTGGAAGCTATGCATAATTAATATGGTATAGTCAAACCAAGAATACTGAATTACTCTTCCAGGCAGCCATTCATGCTAATAAACGCACAAGAATCAACTTGCAGAGACGATTACTAGGAAGCATCACACGTCAGCTTGATAAATTAATTAAACAATTAAACAGTTTTTGAAATGCTTGCATATTAACTTTGTATTAATTGACTCGTTCATATAATTGGCAAATTAATTTAGTTGTTTTAATTAATTTTGTTTTGAATTTCTTTCCTGAAGGACTGGCGGAAAGGTTGGAAATCCATTTTATAATGGTGAGCATTAAATATATTAGAAAATATGTTCAGAATTGATATGCTAGGACCTGCATAAACATTGTGTTTAGCCATTTAAACCAGGAAACTATTTGCCACATTGACCATTACATTTTTTCGCAATATTTCTATATTTCATTTGTTTGTTTTTCTGGCCGCTTGGGGGCAGCAAAAACAAGCTGAGAACACAACACTGGTATATTATCACCTTATAAAGCTGATAGGACAAACTTATGAGCAAACAGTTGCCTATTTACGCATCAGATACAAAATTACATCAGCATTCATTTAGAATCATGTTTCTGTTCACCTGGTGAAAGTATTATAAAATATTCAGTCTCCTTTAACTGTAGCTCTGTTTTTGTTCTCCACCAACTTCTGAGAAAAACATCTAGGGCTTTAGTTGCTAAATGCTAAACTCATCAGCTAGTCGCTAACTGCTGTTTGGTGCTTAGCGCATAGAGTACAGTGGCTATGGGATAAGTGGAAGTAAACCAGTAAATTGCAAGTCATAAAACCAAAACAATGAGCTGAAAAACACCATAACGCTCCATTGAGCTGCAGAGTCGGCTAACAATTCTCTCTGGGTTCATCATTACATGCAACTCGTCATGTGAAATGCGCCTTTCTGCTCACACCTTTCCTAGTCAGTGTGTTTGTAACATCCAAAAATATCTCCCATTGTCTTTGAGTCTTGAGACTCTGAGACACTCATAAATCAGTGTATTATATCCACATACCTGTTTGTAGCCTCAATCTCCCTCTCTCCTAACAAACCTGTCAAATTCAGTCAGAGATAGATGAAGAGGGCAGAGGGGAGTCCTGGCCCCCATCACAGATACAGTAAATGCTTCTGCCTAGGATGGAGAAACATAAGGGACAGGCGGACCTTTCTCTCTCCGATTAAGGTTGGAGTCGGAGAGAAAGAAGAAAGCTCATGTAAAACCACCACAGATGATAGAAAGTGGTGTGAGGCCCTCCACAGAGCAACTGTTTTATAAGCACTTACAGTACAGTATTATTGAACATCTCCGCCGGGGCCTCTCAAGAGATGGTAAATTAAATACATAGACAGATCAGATGACTGTAGTAGAAGGTATACAATCATAAAATGGAAATGAATTGAAGCTTTTGTGTTGAAGTGTTGAAGTGTTGTTGGACTGACTGTGTGTGTGCGGTGAAGGAAGTATCTAGGGGGAAAGTGAGTGAGGGGTTAGAGAGTCTCTGGCTGTGTTCAAAAATAACTGCTTTTATCAACATTTTAAATGTTTAAATGGGGCTTTAACCTAATGAATTATGTTGTAGTCCTATAAGTGCTATGGACACTGAAAATCATTAACACATTCAAATCAAATCAAATCAAATCAAATTTTATTTGTATAGCGCCAATTCACAACAAAGTTATCTCATGACACTTAACATGTAGAGTAGGTCTAGACCACACTCTTTATATTCACTATTCACTACTCACAGGGAATTGTGCTGTATGTAGAGGACCACATGTCAGAAAGCAAAGTCAAAAACTACTCTAAGTTCAGCTTCCTCTCATCTGGCAGCCGCCTATTAATGCACATTTTTCTGCTGTCTCCGCAATGCATGACGGTGGATACATTTTTAAATGTACACTGCTTACTACTTTGCATTGTGGGGAGATTTAAAGCCCGCTATTAGGAATTCAAAAAACACTGCACCACTATTTACATTATTGATTAATATTAACATTTTGGCAATAAAAGGTGAGAAGAGTAAAAATTGCCCATTACTGTTTTCAAGAGCCCATGGTGATGTTTCAAATGATAAAGTACCTGCACCCCTACCATGGTGAGCACGCTATCTAGTGGATATTGACAACTGACAGTTTTTTAGGGCATCAAAGTGGACCGTTTATGGTCCACCAAGAATTTGATAACTCAAATGTAAAGGAAATATATTGGGTCACTAGGGTAGGGCGTGCACTGAGTGATTTACAACTTGGAGTCCCAGAGTGAGTTTCAGCACCATGGACAGCACAAGCCTTTGCATGGCAGCAGGCTGCTGGACCGAGCAGAGCCATGTTCTGTGTGCTGATGAGTCCGTCCTGGATCACAGATGACACAACTCAACCGGAGTTCTTATTTTTTTTTTGCACCAATGACACGTTAATGAAGAAAGCACACTGTGCACATCCAGACACATTTAATCATCCCATACATCCACGTGAGCCAAAAGCTCCAATCCGATCCTTATTAAAACTGCTATTACTGTGGCCAAACCATGTAGTACAGACTCTGTGGTCATTATTGATGAGTGAGTGGCTTCTAGCAGCTTCTTCATCAACACCGATTCATCAAATGGCCCAAACCTGTTGCACTACCAGATAATGTCTTTTTCACCATGGCAGCATCCTTCTGGCGCAGACTGACTGCAGGCAAGATATTGTGGTCACACAAGTCAATGTGTTTGTGTAACTGGGCAAAATCCTTTCTAGATAGTTTTCCTGTTTGCCATCAGTCCGAGACAGCTCTCACAACAGATCCTACTGTAGGGCTGATTCATTTGTGCTACAGTCAGACCAAAACAATTTTCAAAACAGCAACATTTTCTTCTTTTGACATCATTTCAGGAAAAAGATACAGAATCTTTCTCGTTTTATTAATCTGGATCTACTTGTAAGTGTTTTTAATTGAGTTGGATGCATGAAATCAAAAACGTTACTTTATGAAATGTAGCCTTAAATGAAGGTGAGGGCAGATGCTTATCTTTAAATTACTAATTACTAGTAATATCATATAACACACATCACATTTCCCATCTCCAGTCTCCGAATCGAACAAGCAGAAAGCATATTTGTTTGACCCCATGCACTCAGTATGCCTTCCATTATATGCATGAAATGGCTAATGACATGGTTATTACATGGTATAATGACAAATACGACCATGCATGTAACGTTTGGCCTACTTAAGTATGTCCATATATCCATGATAAATGAGGTTACTGGAGAGTTAGCACACTACATGTGTCCATACTGACTGGCATCACAAAATGAGCTGCTGGCCACTGTTCATCCTGTCCCAGGCTTGATCTTTCTGAGGTCCAGCACATGGGATAAACGCAGCTTTTCGGTAGTAACATGGCAAAAAAATGTCATGCTATTTTTACCCTTCTGTGTTTCCCTGGAGGAGTAGCAGCTTTGCACACACACTACTATACACTTTGGCTCTCTGTTCTAGCTCCAGCTGCTGCTCGAGCAGTTACATCAAGTTGTTTTTAATAGACTCAAACCATCCCACGCTCACATTGCTGCACACTTGAGGGATTCCAAATGTAAGTGGCGTCCTTGCTGTGGGAGCTTGTTTGGAGATTACAGGGCTAACAGTGATGATTTGTACTGTTCCTCCGTGCACCTCCTGCGCTTTGTCTTTCCTGCCTGGAGACCATGATGTGCTCTCCTCCCTGCAGAGCGATGGGAGCCCAGTGGAACTGAGCTATCAGGTTCTGTATCAAGTGTGTAGATACAGAAACATTGTCCACAAACACTTGTAGTAGTCGCACACGTTGTGGGTTCAGTGAATATTTACTCTCATATGCTCTCTCTCTCTCTCTGTTTTTGCTTTGTAGAAATGTTTCAGGCATTGACCTAAATTAGTGGAAATTACAGGAACAAATTACACAGCATTGCTCACCCACCTGACTCCTGGTGCGGTAGTCTAGAACTAGCCTTGTGGACTGAAAACAACCATGCCCCATTGAAGACCCCGTGCACAAACCTTGAGAGCACTGACTGCCTCGAGAAAGCCATGGCTGCTTACATTTTCTGTTATCTGGGAAAGAGTCTTTGTTCAAGGACACTTTTAAAACTGTTGATAGACATATTATTGGCTGCTGCAGGATTGAAGGTGTGACCTTTTTGTTGGCGGGAAAGTCTTTGTAAACAGAGACTTGTCTGCCACTTTTTAGACAGCAGGGTCTAAAAGTGTGATTTTTTTAATTAAACTGTCTCTGCGAGGAGGTGAATCTTTTGCAAGCAGCACTTTTGAAGATATAAAAGGAGCTGAAGGAGTCAATATGAATCTTGCAGTTTGTTAGATTAATGTGATGAGTGTGCAGGAACCCGCCCAAAGTACACAGGGTGAACCAAAACCTCCATTACCTGATTGGAGGGAGCGTTCTGGTGAAATAGGATGAGATTTCTTATAACGGGAACGCAGCCCAAAACTTAAGCATGGACTGTAAGTCTTCCTGGACACAATCAGGCTTTTTCTTTGTCGGGTGGCTGTTGGAGAGCAGGTTGAAAGGAGTCTCATCCTATTGTGTGGGTGATAGGAAATGCACTTTTAGCAGGAACATTTTCGGCCCACATGGGTGGATGTGATTGCTGCAGCGAGGCTTTCACAGTCGATCAAAGATAGCCTGTCTTTTTTTTGGTTGAAATGCAGAGGCGTGTCTGTGTGTAAATGTGTCATGTGTGCATGCACTTGTGTATGTGTATAAGCAGTGGTACCAGTTTTTAACATTAACGGTCAACAACCATTTAAAGAGCGCAAACCTTCACCAGTGCTGGACAGTTTGTAAACTTGCTTTCATTTAGTCCTGTTACAGTTTTAGCAATAAGATATTAGATATCTTGTGTTATTTCTTAACCCAGCAAACATAAACTACTTACACGTTAAAAAAAAGTTTTGGATATTTAATATTAGGCTTCTGTATTTGTGTTTATGTTTGTGCTCTTCTCACTGATTTTAAGTTGACGAGGTGCAAAAAGAAAAAGATGTTGCGTACTTCCGTGCTCCAGCAGTTCAATCAAATCTGATCAAACCCCTCCCACACAGTCCTGATGAAGCAGTTTAAATCTTCATTTTTTAAACTTAAACTTTGTTGCCTATTTAGTAGTGAATATAGAAATTTATTTAAATTTTTAAAAGAAACAAGTTTTAAGGGGCTTTAAATAGTTACAATCAGAAACCCCCCCAAATGATTATTAATTAACTTTATTATAGATTCTATCAATATTTGAGATATTGAGCTTTGAAGTTCAAACATCATTTGTTGTAATTTAAATGAAGATGGGCTTTTTGGGTTTAAAGACATTTGTAGCACTGAAGTTGTAGTTGTGAATGATAGATCTTTAACAAAGATCAATATGTAGCAGAGGGTGACACATCCTGACTAATCTCTAGTATGAGTCAAGCTCCAAAAACACTTTTAAATGCCATACCTACAGTTTGTCCCAAAGGCTTTCCATTAAAAGTTTGAAGTCTACAAGCCAAACCCATTATGCCTGATGACATCACCAGGAGGTCACCCTTTACAACAAAGCTTCTCCACAGCAGCAGAAGACACTAGACAGGACAGAAAATGAGTAAAACTGCTGTACTTCCATGAGTAAACCAACTTTGATGAATGCAATCATTGCCCCTTAAATATTACAATCTGTGTTGTTTAAGAATATAACACAAGACAACATTGTCATTGAACCTCGTAGCAATCACTGCCAAAAACAGTTTGTACTCATCCCAACATCTATCTATCTATCTATCCACCAGCCTTCTTGAAAAAGGATGAGCTTTTCATCAGAAACTGGGAATGAACTAGATCCTTGCTTCTCTTTGTTGATGCTGCAGCAAAGGCTTACACATGAAACCACCCACCAGTCCTCATTCTCACCACCAACATATGGTAACTAACAAGGGCCTCAGGCGTTCCCTATTGGTTGCTGGCCTTACTGACATCATTTCACTCTCTTGATGCCAGTAGCCCACACGCTGGAGTGTCACACTTGGGCTGTAATCACTTTGATGATCTGGAGGCTTGACCTTTGCAGACTCATGTTCCCCTACACCATGATACCCTGTTTTCCTAGAAGTTAGTTTTATTCAAAAAAAGTTACAATACACAACATACATGTTAGAATGAGTCATTTTAACAGATATACCTTGTTTCGGTTTGTTTACATGATAACTTATTTGTTTGGCTTAATATGGACCGCTCAGTGGGATATAAAATGTGTGTTGTTGTTTTGTTTTTTTCTTTTAATGTTGGCAATTTAATTCACGATCGGTTGTAAAATGAGAATGTGGTACTGTAGACATTAGTCTTTAATTTGAGAAGCGTCTGTTCTTTCCCCTCCTAATAAAGTATATTGTGGTATGAAAAATGGAAATGAACAAACACGAGAAAACAAAAAAACAAGGACATGACCTCTCTGTCCTCAGTGGTGGATATGGTCCTCTGCCTAATGGATTTACAGTTGCAGAACTGTTCAAAATGCATTTTATAATAAAACGAGAAGAGAAGGACTATCTTTTGCTCATTATTAATTTAGTTATTTATATATTATTGAAATACACCGATCAGCCACAACATTAAAACCACTGACAGTTGAAATGAATAACATTGACCATCTCGCAATATTCTGCTGGGAAACCCTGGATCCTGGCATTCATGCGGAAACCACCCGCCCAAACACCCTTGCAGATCAAGCACACCCTCCCATGGCACCTACACACCCCGATGACATTGGTCCCCCAGCAGGACAATACGTGCTGCCACACCACAAAAACTGCTCAGGAACAGCCCGA
>JBBPCS010006105.1:0-10024 GCA_037974645.1 Hollardia meadi
TGTGTGTGTGTGTGTGTGTGTGTGTGTGTGTGTGTGTGTGTGTGTGTGTGTGTGTGTGTGTGTGTGTGTGTGTTAGGGTGAGTAAGCGTGGGAGGAGGAGTACAAAGAACTCGGGAGACTAAGATGAGGCGCTAAAACTTGAAGAGGGGAATGCAAGACGCTCCGCTGAATGTAAACCAGATAAAGAGACGAAACAGGGAGGTGTTTTCTCAGAGGACAAATCTGGAAAAACACAGTCTGCATTCTTATCATATAGCAGATGCAAATCATATATACAGAATGGATTACTGCCGGCGGGCTTCGTGTGTACAGATAATCCTGCAAATACTAGAAAATCGTGAAATCATCTGGAGGCTGAGGCACCTTGTAAAGAGTACACTGAGTCAAATGAGCATCAATTCTTCTTTCTCAGATGACCCTGGAAAGAGGCCTAAGCCCAGCAGGACAAGGTGGCACCTGCCAAGACTGAAAAAGTGCGGTCAAATAGAGTTTAACGGACTCTTTTTGCAGAGCAATTTTCCCATGATTGTTGCTATTAATATGATAAAAAACATAACCCCAGTTGCCCACGGCGGAGGCAGCAAACTATTATGACTGATTCTGCGATTAAGTGTCTTTCTCAGAACAGAAATATAAGCCTCTGTCTCTTTCACTGTATGTCTGCTTCGTACGACAGGCTCGTACCAATCCGCCGCTCTTTATCTCCACTATCATTGTGAACCTCTATCTCCCTTTCCCTTGCTGAGTCTAAGAGTAAAACTCAGCAGCAAACAAGCTGGACAAGGTTGGCAACACAAACAATGATAACATCATGCACACAATCCCAGCAGTGGAACCACAGCCGTGCATATATCGGCTACCTAATTAGATCTGTGTGTGATCTAATGTTTGATTTTTTAATCCTTATGAGAGCCAGAAAGCCCTCTGACAGGAAATCTGTACAAAGTAGATATGCAAGTTGGGCACAATTAATGAAAATATATAAAGTCTTTTTACATGTTTCAGGAACACTGAAAGAAACGATTCATGCTGACTGCAAGTTATCAGGTGCAAAGCAGCCTTGGGGGGACATGAGCAGGCGCCCCTTTTTTCCGTGTCCTGGCTGACAGCAGGGGCATTAACTAATCTATAGCTGGGAGTTAAGTGCCTCATGAGTAAAATAGAAGAAGATCCTTATCCTTCCCTACTCAATGTTCATTTATTCAGCTTGGGCAAACTATAAATTAATTGCAAAGTCGTGACCTGCTGGCTGTTCTTGGTCCCCAATTAGTCCGTGTTTTTCACCCACTGAGCCCTTTTCTCTCAGTTCTGATGCCGGTAAGCTGCTCCACCATACTGTGCCGCTCTGACGTTTATCACAGCAATCACAACAGAAACTGACAAACCCAGTGAGCAGCTATGACTTCCACTCCTTCGCATATCTATTAGAGAACAGCAGGAGTGGCAGGACGCGATCGGCCAGATATGGGCTTTTAATTAAAGTTGTCTTATTACATTAATGTTTGCATTACCTTGTGCTTTTCTTCAAATTACGACGAACTTCAGGATAAACACTCAGGATGGTATTGAATCTGAAACCAATAGTTCAGTCATGATGAAAAACCTAAAATATGCGACTGCTCAGGTTGCGTTTATTTTATCTGCAGTATAATCTGATACTATCTTGGCAAAAGAAATGCAGTAGATACAGTACAGTATGTCTTATGTCAACTTCAGCATACAGGCATACCCTCTGACCTGTGGCCTTTTCAGTTATTGTGGGCCCCTTTCAAAACTTAGGCTTTGAGGCCCACTGAACTCCTGCAAAACGCTGTTATACTTTATAGAAAAACTGAATCTGCTTCACAGAGAAATGAGGAACTTTATAGATCCACTCCATATGGAGACAAACTGCTTTCACTTTGTATCTAATATAGTTTTCCCACAAAATTCCTTCTTCCTTCTTAAAAATCTAGACTGAATCTATGAGAGCAAATATTTTTCATTTGGAAAGTTTTACTGCGGGACAGAATACGTCTCATACTGTAAAATGCATTCTCTGCATTCTTAAGATTGTAAATCCACCCCAATTTTTGATGCTATATATTGTCTGCATTTTTTTTACATTCTTACATTCAGTAACCACCACCATTCCCACGCTGGACGGGGGATTCACATGATGCATGCATGTAATCAAGCTTCACTGTTGTAATTTTGTTCCAGTATATATCAGACTCCCAGTTAACTGTTCACTCTCACTGTGTCAGAGCTGCACTTAAGGTTACTGCTAATAAAAACACACAACTGCTGCTTCACATTAGAAGCTTTTAACTGGCACCAAATGAACCAGGACTGAAATCTTCAGGATTATTACTTGAGCACAGAGAAAGGTTCCTCCATTCATAGATGAATGTGCCAAACTGTGCACATGCATCACTCTGAAGCTCACACATCCAAGTGAAGTAACAATAAGCAAAACACGTGGCGGGGGACTAATAAATGTAAAACATTTTACTTCTTAAAGCTACACTTTGTGTGTCACTTGAACTTCGTAGCCACAGTTGGTACACAGTCGGCGCTCCTGTCCCTCAGTCGCTGTGGGTGAAACTGTAGCAGTGTGAGCCAGAGGGGGCACAGCAGGGTTCACAAAGAGGCAGCCCTGTCATCACAGGTGGGAACACATGATGAACCACCCGATATCGATACTGCTGTGAGAGCATACATTATGCAGTGGAGCTCGACAGTGCCAGCCACCTTTTTAAAGCCACGTGTCCTCTCTGAATTCTTCATATAGACTTTAAAATAAAAGGCTTTTTTTAACTGGTGTTTGGCTGCGCAGGGAACAGTTTCAAACACAGTACAATAAGTAGTTAACACAGGCATTCAAGCGTGCAGTGGGTTTCTGAGCACAGCATGGATTGAGAAACTAAAACTGGGGAGGCCTAAAAAGGATTACAAAGACATAGCCAGGTTTATCAATGCAAGTGAGACATCATCAGCAAAGATAGATTTTAAACCAACTTTTTTTAATTGAATAGAAAAAGTGAATTCATCTTGGAGACATTCTCTAAAATTTAACCCAAGAAAGTCGTTTCCCGGTTTAAGCACACTCACACACTCTCGATATGCGCGTCCCTCATAAAGTCTAGAGGCTTACAGTTTCTCACAAAACAAATCTTTCAAATGGCTTCCCTCATGATGGAAATAAAACAGGATGCTGAGAAATCAACATCTACTGTACAACATCTACAGAAGAGGATTTGTTTTCTTTTCACAGTCATCTCTTTATTAAGCCCCACAATGCTGAGCCAATTTCCGTTTAGAATCTCCAAATAAAGCCGATGGATATTTAGAAAACCTAAAACATTCATTTTAATAGGAGACACATGCAAATACCATTTAATTCTGCATTAACGCCTCAAAAATATTCATTATACTGAGAGCAATAATACTGTAACAGATACTCGAGGTGTAATGAACGATCGGAAATAACATTCTGCTGGCACGCAGCCAAGGCATGCAAGGCTGAAAAAGGATAAACTCTATGTCACACTCCAAAACAGACAGCCCTGCTCCAGTGTGGTGCTCTTTGCTTTATTTTGCAACAGCGGTGCACCAAGGTATCAGTCTGTCACTTCAGACTGTGAATGGTGCACTAGGTAAGTCACAGTTTCAACCTCCTGTGCTGTTGAATCTGTCAAGCTTTCTGCCGTGAGAACAATCAGGACGAAGAAAACACTGTGTGACATAAATAAGACTTTTCAGATTTTCTAAGGACAGATTTTCTCTTTTGTTCTTATTCACCAACTCGAGCTGACACACAGAAGTGGAGAAGTGCACGGACTGCTCACATTTTTCATCTGCCATCATGCTTAAAAATTTAACTGTTAACCTCTTTTCACACAGCATGTCAAATCAGCGTATTTTATCTTCTGTGACATGGATCTGATTTACACACAGCAGACAAGCTACGAGTGTGATATCAAAAAAAAAAAATCGACAGTCTCAAGGATGAGAAGCCATTGTCAGCATTTGCACGGAGCTATCAGGTTTGTTATTTCCTTCTGTTGTCATTAAAAAGCTAAATAAAACCATCTCACATTGTATTCCATGAGCTAATGTCCCACAGTAACAGCTAGCCAAAACCGTCAGTTCTTCCTTTAGGCATCTTTTATTGTTTCTTCAGTGAGAACTGAAAAATCCCTTATCTACAACGGAACAGGTACGTTTAAGATGATTCATTGGCACTGAGCTGAGCTCACAGCACTGATTCTGTATCCAGCCATGCAGCTCAAACTGCTCACCATGTGTTGTTGGCTCCAAGCTCACTCACTCACTGGCCATTTCGTGCACTGAAGGAGGGTTTGGCCATGCAGAGACAGCAGTGCTGCTGCTGCCTGCAATATGTGGCCACAGCGCCTGCCAGCTTCTCCACTGAGTGCATTTCATTACTCATTATTTAATTTATCCCCTTGATGATGGACTGCTGCACAATCTCAAACAGCGTTTAGTTCACGCCAAGAAATTGTATGCCCACTTGTTTTGTTTTATTTGTGGAGGAGGTTCCATATATTCAATGACAGGAACTTGAATTCTTTGTGGACTGAAAGCGTTGGCAGTTTAAAGCCACTAAAGTCATCATCGAAAGTTTAGACTGGTGCTCAATCCAGGTCACATTTGTGGCTGTGTTTCAAACAATCATCTGTGGCATCAAATTCCCTCTGATAAGAGCCAGTAAAACAAACGCCAACAGCCAATCCTTCATCAACACATTCCAACAGTGATGAAAGTATGAATGGAAAAGTTTTTTAATCAATATGTCTGCCAATTTGCATACAATTTCCCAACGGCTTTTGGAAAATTGGAATAGCCTTAAGTTAGGCATGCTCGTCTTCAGAACTTGAATGGAAAGTAGCAAATACACTTCATAGGCATGAACCGGAGGAAACCACGTCATCAGGTGTTAGTATTCACCGACAGTTTTACTAAACGCAATTAAGCTGAGGGTTTTCTCATCAAGTCCTTTTGATCCTCAAACGTTGGACTTTTTCTCAGGATGCTCACATTGAATTCAGCATGGTGGGAAAATAAAGAGTAGTCCAATGATTTGAATAAATACATTGTATTAGGTGGTCATGCTCAACCATATGCAACATTAATGTTCCATATGTAGACAATAGAAGTTAACTACATGCTTGATTAAATCCCTGCTGCTGCTGCTTCATTATGACCTCCTTACATGCGATTATAGCCATAATTAAGGGAACAACTTCAAAGATGCAGTTTTCTCATCTAAATTTATCTTTCCTCTTGTCTCATACTTTGTTCCACAGTTTTAACATGCAACGCCTGGACTTACAAAACAACACCGAAACAGTTACAGAGACGGAGACAGCAGATCCAAGGCACCTTCTGCACAGCTGCACGCTTTCCTTTTATAATGTTGATTTTCATAAAATAATGAGAGCTTACAGGTAGTAAGAGCCAATCATACCCCTGTACAGCCGAGATAAAGCTTAATATTCCTCACAGGGGCTCTCTGCTTTTATCGACATGATGGAAATCTATTCTGACCCTAACATTTCTGCGGTGAGTGAAATGGTAATGTCAAGAGTGTATTTAGCAAATCACCCCACTACAGCCTCCAAATGATGACAGTGATGATATGTGTAGCTGCCAGTTAGTGTGTGTATACCTCAGCACGACAGGAGCCTCTTGGGTTGTTTTGTTTTTTCCCTAACAGCGCTCTGTCATCTGACTATTAAATTATGAGCGTTTTACCACCGTCACTGAGCAAGACAAACACTGCTGTGTCAATGTTGTCCATACTCGGGGGGTACACTATTCAATCCACAACCCATATCATAATTAAATTCACGGGGAGTGGTGCGTGGATATTTAAAAACGTGTCATCATCGACCTGGTAGCCTCATACATTAAACATTGTGTTGTCATTATCATGATCACATTAAACCTCCTGGAGCCTGGGAAGCATTAGTCTGAGCTGGCCTTTCCTCGATACTTTCCTTGCTATATAGTGTTTCTCATCGCTTTGCTCTCCACTGCTTTAGTGTAGGTCAGTGAAATTATGTCTGCTTCAAAAGTGGGTTATGGCAAGAGGAGGTCGATTCGAACTGTCCATTACAATCAGCCGCTCTGGTGAAGAACGACAGGCTACTGTAACCACACAATACATTTCAGGTTAGAAATAATAATAATGATGATACAAAGATAAAAGTAGGGTGTGTGTAGTGATATTAAAGTTATAAACAATTAAAAATAACCTCCCTGACAAGGCTGTATGCTGACGTTATATAGTAAATGCAGGCAGTTTAGCGGTGGACCGGATTTCTACTCGCCCGGCAAAGATGGACATTTAACAATTCCAACAATAAAATGTTTCATTCACAATAAAGCAGCGCGTGAACAACAAGATACCTCACTGGAGACGCATTTTTGATTCATAACACTGTGTTGGTCTCGACGCTACACGTGACTGTTTTCACTTTCAAAACGAGACAAGAGTTTTTTTGTTTTGTTTTTAAACGCAGCTGACTTTAATCAGGCGCGCGCCGCTCCTACGCCGCGCGCGCACTTTCTCCTGACTTTGACTCACCTGCGTTCCTGAGCTTCTTGTTGCGATACACGGAGAAGATCACCAAGAGGTTGCCCAGGATGTCAACGACGATAGTGAAGATGAGGAAGCACCCCAAAGTTGTGGTAACCCACGGCGGGCGGTACAGGACGGTGTCACTGGGGTCTGGCGAGGAGCTGTTCAGGTGAGACCCATTTATAACCATTGTATACAGTCGCTTAACTTTCTCAACGGAGCCGAATGCAATGTGCCGTGACTCCACGCGCGTCTTTATTAAAGCCTGGTTTCGGGAGACGCCGGTGGTGGGATAATAGAGCCTCCCGCGGCTTTCATCTTCATCCTCTCCACGCGCGCCTCTCCTCCTCCTCTTGTCCGCCGCGTGGACTTCTCCCAGCTGCCGTGGATCAGCTCCGGTAGTCTTCCCCTCTCCCTGGTTGCCTCGGTGTCACTAATGCGCCCGTGTGCCATTCACTTTGTCGGTACGCATGTGTGACATGAAGCCGCAACTTCAAGCCTTCCCAGCATGTGATCAAACAGTCCGGAGAGGAGCGGCTTTATTTTGAGGGAGAAACACTGTCGCTTGGTGGCGGAGCGGAGGAAGAGCAACGTAACGGTTCGGAAAGCGCCCTACTTCTTTTCATTTACCGGATGCGTGTTCATTCATAGGCTGTGCGGCCGCTCGCTTTGCTTTATTTCAGCAGCCCATTCATTATGGTTTTGAAGAATCATTCATGTTTTTTCTCGTGCTCATGTTTCAGGAAAAAGCCCGCATACTTCCGGGGGCTAGAAAACAATATGGAAACTATTTAGCCTACATGAATTCTCTGCTGGTGATTGAAGGTGATTCAGTCTTTAAATTATTTACATTTCCCAGATTTACAGATTGGTGTGGAGGACTAAATTGAATCCACAATTTCTGCCAACATATTTCCATTGTATATCATTTTTAGATTTAACATTGAATTTATCCTATAATAGGCCTATATAATCTATAATCAATATAATGAAGGTTTAAAAAGAAAACACTAAACATACTAAACACACTATTCAAACTTATAATCACTAAAATAATAAAATGGTTTCGAATGAGCATCCCTGAGAATGGGCGGAGTTTCTATACAAAGAATGACCATTATGCTATTGTTAGTTAATGTTGCACATTAATGGGTCACCCACCCCCCTCAACACACACACACACACACACACACACACACAGCTCAGAAAATGACAGATTTGACAGTCATGATAAAGGTGAAAACTTTGAGGTTAATTATTTAAATCTAAGTTGAAAATACTGTAAAAACATCAGGTCTGTCGATCTACAGTATATATCTATGTGACAGAACCCATCAAGGCCTCATGATCCCCCCTGTCATCACCAGATTTTTCAGTATGATATACATAGATATACAGAATTTTAACAAATTAACAAAATATAACAAATTGTGTTTGATTTGTCCTGAATCTGCATAGATTTATTGTAATGGTATTGATTTTTTTATAGTCTTTTCAGTCATTCTTGATCTATTTTTACTGTAATGTACTTGCATATTTGTGAATTTTATTGGAATGTGGCAATTTTTTTTCTGCTCTGGCTTATTGACAGACCTACTAATCACTGACAGATCAGTTACAGGTTACTCAATTCTTCAGGCTGATTTACAATAATCATTATACTGTGTATGATCAGCACTAGGACAAATAAGACTGTCAATATATGTTGTTTTTGATTGTGCCAAATCAATTAATCTCTCACTCTGTAATCATGACAAGAACGTAAACAAACAAAGTATTTATGATTATTATTATTATTTGTAGGCTCTTGCTTCCATTACAAAATTGAAACTTTTCATTGTCAGTAGTGCAGAGTTAAAAAAGTGGCTTACTGAACTCTTTCTTTCCTTTGAAGTCCTTTATTCTTTCTTTCTATCTATATTTTCTATTTTCTTTTTTTTTGCAAGTGCGGTACAATACAGTGATCAAGCCACGACTTTGCTTTTATTCTGAGGAGACTCTCATCTTTTATCCCTTACTTTCCCTCAGAACATTATTATGTTTCTTCTTAATGTTATTAGCCATAATAATCCAGAGCTGCTGTTTGAACTCTTCCTTTATCCCCTCTCGTCCTTTATCCCTTCTCATTACCTTTTGTCATATAGTTTTAAGATACAAACAGGTCATTATTATGAATAATTTGTGAATTGCGTTTGCAAAATATGACCATTATCCTCCCTATTCACCTCTCTGTATTCCACTTTAGGTCAGCCTGTTGTTTGCACTGAGCAGATATTGATCAGCACACACGTCATCTTTAGTGCACTCAAAACACATTACAAAAATCGCCCTGTCCTATATAAAAAATAAAGTAGGAGGACAAAGGCCTGATTTTGAATAATTGTAGCAGTTGAGGACTGTGAGAAGATATGAGGAAAGGAAAGACTGAATCTCTGATGTTCAATCGTATCCGGTTCGATTAATGATTTAAAATTAATATATTACGATCTTACTGTCAGCTTCACACATTTATTTCACCATCTGACTTTTTGTGTACAGAAACTATAAAAATACATCAGTTATTATTATTGTTGTTGTTATTTTAATTTCTAAAAAGATAAAAATCCTGTTTGGATATATTCATCACAACAGCATCTAAGCTCCTCTGGGTGGACGGTTCTCATGGCAGCAGTTGACTAATTTCAGGGCTCGTAGCTTTAGCGTTGTTTCCCATTGGAAACTACTTTTCATTTATGATATTTCAACACCTGCTGAGTCACTGACAGCTCACAACCTACGTATGGCACTATAGACTAGAGCATGTCATGCCTTGTAGCCTACAAACTTTGATACATGGTTTTTCTCCGTTTTCAACAAGCCCACACAGCACTCATCACTGTTCACGTTCTTTACAGCATGTTGGAGGACCCTTCATGCTCTTCACTCAGAAAGTGGAAGCCAGTTAACCCAGCTTGCTGATATGAGCACAGATTCCCACCAGACGTTATTTTTCATTTGTATTATCTCTACAGTTGCTGCATTAGTAGTTCCTGCACAATCAAGTCCAGATTTACTGCAGCTTTTGTACCTGTTTTTTTTTTTTTTTTTCATGCACTGAAGATTCACGTGGCAAAAACAAGTGCTGTGTTTATCAAACATGCACCAGGCTGGAGTCGACGTTTCTGTGGCAGTTGTACGAATTGTCTGTTTCTCTCCTGACTGTCAGTTTTGCGGAGAGAATTGTCTGCCTCTGAAAAGGAGGCGTAGGCCTGATCACAATGCATATGAGATTTACAAGAGCCACAGGTAAGTATGTAGTGGGACAAGAAAAATGCATTAATATAGGTGGGTTTCTGTGCAACGTCATCACAGAGATGCATGCGCAACTAGGGGGCAGAAAGCAGCTACAGCGCAGAGATTTTAACCAAGATAGAGCTCAGATACAGCAGAGATGAT
>JBBPCS010006106.1:0-10024 GCA_037974645.1 Hollardia meadi
ACACACACACACACACACACACACACACACACACACACACACACACACACACACACACACACACACACACACTGACCCATGAAGCGTCATGAAGTGTCTGGCTCTCATTATTTATTTATTTCTCACTTTTTCATCAATGTGTTTTCTTTGAGCTTGTCAAGTGAAACTTATCCATTGTTAATTTTATTCCTTTCAATGATGAGAACGTATAATGTCAAGTTCATTTGCTGCCTTTATGAATTAAAAAAGAAAACACAAATCCACCAGTATAGAAGCTACATTTTCATAAAGGCAGGTCCATCAATTGTTGGATGGGCCAGGGAGCGCTTGCTGATACCAATTGATCCATCACATAGATGGGACCCACTTTTTGTTTCTGCCTTTAATTTGCGCTGGGTAGCCGCACGGTCTCATCATTTAAAAGCATGCAAAAAGGAAAACCTTTAACATTCTTCTACAAACCAAACTTACAAACATATAAACATACCACAAGTTCAACAGTCTAAATAGAGACAGTGGACAATGTTGAGATATCAGTGATCAGAATTTTTTTCATTTTATGGTATTTCCGATCAGAAATGAACTCAGCCGGCATGTTTTTTTTTTTTGTTTTTTTTTATCAATTGCGTCTACATCAAAGGTATTACAGTGTTTGGGAATTTTGATGGCAAAATGGGTTTAACAACCCCGCTTTGAGTCAAGCTGGGGACTTCGTTGCATTTCATGCCCCTACTCTCTCTAGACTACTCTCAACTATGTCCCCCATAAGTCAATACATTATGATGCAGTATTTATTTTACGTTCTTTGCTTTTGTTTGTTTTTTAAAAGGGTTTTGACTTGTAATAAGAAAATGTACCCACAGTTTTCTTTATTCTACACAGAGCTCTCTGTCTTTTAGTTGGATTTCTTCACTTCTCTGCCTCTCTCTCTCTCTCTCTCTCTGACAGCTTTGAAATGGATTCGTTGTGGCTAAAATTACACCTGATCTTCAACCAATTACCTGAACATTCATCCCCCTTCAGCTCTCAGTGCATTCACACACAAGCTGAATACCAACCTAATCCATCAACTGCTGTGCTTGTGATTTTTTTTTTTTAACACACAGACGACTTTCATTCACCCTTGCACACTTTGTTTTGCACGCACACAATACACACAAATACAAGTATTACTGCAAAGACAGGTACTATTTTATTTCCAGGAGATCTTTCCATTTCTGTCCATATAATCCATCACCAGGTCTTGAATATGCAGAGAGTCTTGATAAATGTGCTGGGTGACAGTATAACATATTCAAATGTACCCCTTTATTTAAATCCACGCTCATTTATATTCATGTAACTGATCCAATGCTCGCTCCTCTATTAACACAGTAACTCATGCAGATCGGTGATCACAAGGTACAGTGATTGGTTGGTCTTATTGTCATTCATCTCTGGTGTATTTATTTTAATGTGAAGAGAAAGGTGACACTGGGCTGAGAACACATTAGTAACTTGCTAATACTCTTGACCCCACAACTTACTAACGTCAGTCCAATAAATAATAATGTCTGATAAAGACAACCCTGGCACCATTGTATTGTCCATCCAGTTGAGTGCATGTGTCTGTGGGGGTGTGGGAGTACATGTTGAGGGAGGGAAGGAAAGATGAGGTAAAAGAAGACTGTCACTTACATTAAAAGGCCAGTCACACCAACACAAAATTATAGCTAATTTCTCTCTGATGTTACAAAGAAATGGCTGGAAAAGACTGTTTTCTGTTACCATGGGAAACAGTAAATGTTAAAAGAAAAAGTTTAACATGTTGGGAAATACACTTATTTGCTTTTTTGGTGAGAATTAGATGAGAAGGTACCACTCTCATGTCTCTGCAGTAACTGTGAAGCTGCAGCCAGCTGCCAGTTAGCTTCGCTTAGCACAAAGACTGGAAACAGGGGGAAACAACTAGCTTTGGCTCTTCCTGGGATTTTGCACTACAGTATTTCTTGGCTGCTTTATGTGTTTTCTACACATTAAACAAACTTTTGTAACTTTTCAATTAATGAACTTAAGAGGGGCTGGTAGGTGGCTTTGTTAGGATTTGTTATTTTCGGACAGAGGTGTTTCCCTCCCTTTATGTTGTTATTTTGATTCTCAAATCAACATTCAAAATATGTACAGTACATGTTATTCACTATCAGTGAATGCAAATCATTGCTGCCTCTGTTGGTCAGTCCATCCAAAAGTCCTCCCTGCATGGTACAAGTGTCTCATTTTGCTTGCTTGAGTGGAATCACCACGGAAAATTTGTGAGTCTATGTTCAGTTTAGTGCTTAACAATTTTCACATTTCATATAAGAAATGAAGTTCAAAGTGCAAAAATAGACATCAGAAACAAACCAATACAATTGCAAGAGTATAATTAATACAATTTTATATTGCAGAATGAAGCAGTTGAGTTGAAATAGTAAGATTTTTTGCAATGCAATCTGTGTGGCTATAGAGGTGGCAACGTGAGTCTGTCTGTTTACCGCTCCACCACTTAAGTCCAGGATGAAATCTCTCAACAACTATTGCAAAATGAAATTTTGTCCAGAGATTCAAGATCCCCAGAGGATGAAACCTGCTGACTGAAGTGATCCCCTGACTTTTCCTGTAGTGCCACCATCAGATCAAAGTTTTTATTTATCCGCTGAAATATGTCAATGTCAACTAACTGGACTGGCACAAAATGTGTACACATACTCAGGATTAGGACATGCTGACTCCTGCGATTCTTTTACTTTTTCTTTAGCTCAACCAGCAGGTTGACATTTTTTGTCTTTTAGTAAAATGTCTTGACAACCATTGAATGCATTGGTATGAAACTTCCCCACAGGATGAATTGTGGTAATGTTAATATGTGAGTTTTCATTTAACATCATCATCAGGTCAGAAATTTGATTTGACCAATACTTCAAAATATTCCCATCAGCATTAGCTGTACATGTTAATGTTAATTGCTTATAGGCAAATATTAGCATGCCAACAGGTTAAACTACATCATCAGAAGACTGATTGATGTTGATGTTAGCATTTAGCTCAAAGCACCAAAGTAGAGCCTCACAGAGCTTCTAGCATACCTGCTATGTTAGTCTTGTTTAAATATTTTTTAAAAGTAATAAAGCTTTGGTTAGTATGGAACCAAGAGAACAGCTACTGGGATTTACATTTGTATTTTGATACTTTAAGTTTGCTATTCATATTAACTAATATTACATGTCACTCTGCCAAACGAGATTTCAAACTTTGTGGCATTTGGGGTGTTAAAATGGGGAAATACACAGGCTCAGTTGATGTAGTTTTATTCCGTTTTAATTTTCTTACGTTTGAATTGCTGTAGGCGCTCTATTTACCCTTTAATTTATCCTTCAACAAAAGGAAAAGGTCATCAATCCACATGCAATTATAACTCCTAACCCTTGTTTGACTTTGAAAATGTAGCAACTTTGATTTGTACAGAAGAAAAGAAAAGAAAACAGAACATTTTTACATAAAAAGAACTTGATAGATGGAGGCTTGATCTTTTAAATGTTAGGAGTGGGAAGAGCAGCAGCCTGTAAATACCAAATTTCCTTTGTAGAGTTTGCAATTTAAAACACAGTTTAGTTTCTCTGCCCTTGATGCAATGTGTGGCATGCAGGCTGACCTAAGAGCCATTGTCATGGACAGAGCCACTGCTGGCCTTTTGTTAATGCTGGACAGGCCAGCAGACCTCTTGTGGAGAGTGCGCATGCAACTGCAGTTCAAAGTGTGAATGACAAAGAGAAGAATGATGTGATGGAATGGAAAAGTGGCAGATGTAGAGGAGATGAGAGGGGGAAACAGATACAGAGAGGAGCTAACAGAAAAGACTGCTCAACCTGACAGTAGAGTATTCAACACTTTCAATGCTCCACATGTTAATTTGCCACTCTGGAACGCTAATCCGGCTCTGACTATCCTTTATTCTAACTTCTGCTACCCATTACTGTTGCAAAGAGGTCAATTAATCGTAATTATCTTGAAGTTAATTCTCAATTGGTTGAAAAAGAGAAGATGCAATAATAGTGTTCTTTTTTATATTTAATAAGGGAATTAAACTTATTTCTTCTTGTCACTTTCTCTCTACCTTCCTCCAACCCACTCGGATACACACTGCCCCAACCCCCATGCCAGTCCGAGCAGCCCAAAATGAAGTGTGTATGTAAATGTGTCTGCGTGTGTAAATGTGTGTGTGTGTGTGTGTGTGCTCAGAATGTTATAGTGCATGGGGGGGGGGGGGTGTAGATTGTCCTGGCATGCTGCCAGTCTCTCGGTCTCTCATTACCACTGTGTGTGTGTGTGTGTGTGTATTAGTGCACAACAGTGGGCCTGCCAGCATGACGGGCGTCACCAAGGCAACGCCAGAGCTGGTTCCAGATGCAGAGTATCATATTTCTCCAGAAAAGTGCACAAACATAAGAACACACGCACACACACTCACATTAAATGGCCAGTAAACCTTTGGCTAGCCATGCGGATTAGTTTTTGTCATGATGGACCGACTCCAATTTAAATATTAATTCTTCCATTTATTCTCCTCCCTTCTGAGAAGGATGATTGTCTGTGTGGATCCAGCAACCATCCTGAACATGCACACACACATACAGCACATGGCCACACACATGCAGTAACTGTAACTAATTTAACTTAAAATACCAGCTTCAAAACCATTGGATGGTGCATTGACTTGTAATAGGAAGAATAGTTCCCCTGTTATTCCCACTCTGCGCCCTGAGAAGATTTTCTGTGGGGAATGCTCCGTCCTCCTCTGCCTCCCTTACCTGTGGGGTTCCTCAGGGCTCTGTTCCTCTGCCTCTTATCTTCTCTCTGTAAGTACACCCACTGGGTCCCCTCATTAGAAAGCATGTGTCTCCTTCCATGCATTGCGAAAATAAGCTAAATGCTACTGACTGGAGCTGCCATTAGCTAGTTAGCTGTGCAGCTAGATGGCTCTGCCCGGACCAGACTGGAAGCTGTTTACGCTAGCACAGGAGCTTTGGACTGCCTATGGCAGGAAGTTTTCAAGCGAGGAGCGGGGGACTGCTGGGGACCAGAACCAGAGCCAGGCAAGCAGGCCACGGAACCAGGCTGAGTAGCCTCTATGGACAACATCACAGAGGCGAAGAGACCGATACCATGTCTTGAATAATGTTGGTTTAAGCATCCACTTGCAAACCTTTTCAGAGGCATGCTTTTTACTCATTGTACCGTATGTTAAAGGAGTAGTTATATTTTGAAGGGGCGCGAATTTGCACTCCAAGAGTCAGCTGAAAAGATTTACACCACTTTCATATCTGTCTGTTAAATATGAAGCTGGAGCCAGCAGTCTGTTAGCTTAGCAGTGGATTGGACACTTGGACATAACATGTTAATTAGTGAGCTTCAGAGGTGCTGGTAGATGAGTCCTGTTTCCTTTGGACAGAGTCAGACAAACTGTTTTCCTGTTTCTTGTCATTATGCAAAGCAAACCTGCTGCTGGGTTCAGCTTCATGAACGGACAGTCACGTGCGTGTCCAATTTCTTTAATCAATCCCTTTTTGGGAGAGTTGTGGGAGTTTTTAAAAAATATGAACTTAGAGCAGAATTGTGTAGGCTTATTGAGCTTCCATCTAACACGTTCTGAATGAGTCATCAGCAAACAATGAGCAGCTGCTTTATAATCGTTGTATTTCATTGAAAAACATGAAGTTACAACACTGTGCATGTACTGTAGGTTAATAACTGTAGGAGCTATAAAAAGCATTTCAATTTGACCTACCATTTTGCCAATGGTGGTGTCACAGTTCGCTCACACACTCACCTGCCAGTCTGGTATTTTTCCACTCACCTCACCTCTGCTCCACTCTGCCAGTCAGCTACGCCCACCTCATCAGCCAAACTCCACTCACCTGGTCTCACAGCTGCCTCTGATCTGCAATCAACCTCCCCATATAAGCTCCTGCTGCACTTCGCTTCTCTGCCAGATTGTTCTTTGACATAGATGCAAAACCCTCCAGCAATTGTCTTTGGACTGATCTCCCATTGCCGACCCTGCCTGTCTTGGACTCTCCTTTCTCGTCTCTACCCCGGAAAACCTAACAGCCTTCTGTCCTCGACCATGATACCTGCCTTCCCCCTGTTTGGTGCCTGTTCCTGTGGCTGTTCGGCTTTCCCCTGCTTCTACCACGTCAAGTGAGTGTCAAGATCTCCACTCCTGTGAGTTATCTGTCTCAGAGACTCGAAGCGGATTATCGCCACTGATTTCCCCATCAAGATCTACTTCCTGAATCTACGCCATATTGCCATACCTGTTGTTCAATAAAAGTCATCACCAACTTTATTCTGTGGTGTGTTGTGCTGCAACTGGGTCTTACCATTACCCGTTACAGGTGGTCAGATTTAGAGGTTTGGTTTTATTGAACTTCAGCATCTACATAGTGTTTTTAAAAATCCTGTCCCACCTTCCCACTGTTTCACCTCAATACAACTACAGCACCAACTTTTTCTTACCCCTTTCTCATGATCTATCGCTCTCTATTTTACACCAATTATTTCCCGTCCTCTGTCCTTATGTCACTGCCCCTCATGTCTCTTTCTCTATTGTGTCCTCAATGTGCAGCTCTAATAAACCCTGATTACTCTCACTATTAAGCCCTGACAGTGAAGAGGACGAAGAGAACTGTGTGAGTAAAAGAATGTATCGTTGTGTGAATCCTTCTGTGTACACAAGAGTGTGTGAGTTTCTGTCTGCATGATTTATTCATACAAGCATAGGGTTACAGTTGGCCCAAACACAAGCACATTCCTACGGCACATTCCCTCAGACGAACTGAAGAACAATTTTTCTAAACCACACATGCAGACATCTCCTGAGGAATACATTTTCAGAACATCTTTCTCAAGACTTGTCTAGTCATTGCATGTCTTATGTAGGCCTTAATGTACTCCATCCGTTTAACCCATGGTCGCCTCATTCCAAGGTGGTCAAATACCTGTACATCACTGTCACGCCAGTAAGCCTTTCCAACACGTGGTTGACGTTGTCAAAGGTTTGCAGTTTGGTTAAATTTAGGCATCAAAATTATTTGGTATGGTTAAGGAAGATCATGGTTTAGCTTAAAATAAGTATGCACACGATGTAAGTTGTGCACCAACATGATGTATGTGACATTACGTTACATACGTGACGTAACTTAAATACATTACATAAGCGAAGTGGTAGGTTAAAATAAGTCAACTTAACAGCGGTCTCCTGCAGGTGAAAGTCCTGTGTTTGATGACCTTGGAATGAGAACGGTTTGATCTGGTAGCTGTGGGCGTATAATCAATGCTGGTTTGATTTGACTCGCATTTGAGTGTCTTGAAGTAAAGAAAAACGTTAAATCATAAGTAGCAGTCTTTTGGCAAAAGACCTTTTCAAAGAATAGACTAACTTTAACTTCAGTCTGCTCAGGCATTTGCATATTGCTTTCTACTAACATTAGATGACTTCGGTGCAAAACGTCTGAGAATATTTTGGCTAAAAACACCAACAAACCAAATATACCAATATCTCATATTTTTGTAAGTGGGCTGTAAACTGCCTACAGATATACTCAAAGATGTAACAATGTACCTACAAATTATTGGGCTTGGGGAACAGCTCAGATTTTACACATCTAAGAGTGTGTTTACAGGGAAGAGTACTGCGTGTGATAAAAGTTGTATAAGCCTTTTGTGGCTGCCTCAAGTCACAACTCTTTGGTTGGGGCTGACGGTCTACCTTGCAAAGCAGCTGGATTCACAAGATTACAAAGTCAGGCGAGGTCACGAGATCAGGCCACAATCTTGGCAGCTTTTGGCATGGTTTAGGTATGAAAGCGAGAGAAAATAAAGAGGTGAGCGCAGATGCTGCTATAGCCAGTATATAGGTGATTTGTTAATTGCCCACCACAAAAACTGAGTGTAGGGTGGGATTCAGAGAAAGAGGTGGGATTTAAAGAGGTCCAGTTAGAGAAAATGTGCATTATGATTCAGTGATATATAAAATATTTTACTTTGTGGCCCTCAGTTTGGATTTGAGTGGCTATGTTTGCTCAAAAGATGCTCTGTGTTTTGTCTAGTAGTGGCGCTTCACATTGCCACTTCTAATAATCGCTGCAGTCTTGGATACGAAACATACGAGTTTTGCAGTGGCCTTGGCTAGAATGAACATGTACGAGTCTGTCCATTCATTATTTAAAGCTCTGTTGTCGCTGTTTACTTTTCTCTTTTTAAAGGCACGGCATGTGAAACTTTTCTCTAACTCACTTATTTCTATGACTGTTCTCCCGACTGGCGTCAGCTGGAAGCGAGATTGAAGTTATAGCTTGTGATAGACGGTGATCGACAGATGGTTCATCCTTTGCTCGTGAAGATTCATTAACCTGCCAAGTATTTTCTGAAGTGTTATAACAATGTTATAAGTGTGAAATGATGAAACAGTGCAGTCTAAGTCGTTCTTAAATCTTTCTCTACACTACAAGATTTTCAAAACAAACGAACAGTATCTCAAAGAAAATGACGAGTCAGCTGTTTCCATCATTATGTCTTTGGAAGCAAAATAAGAAGGCTGAAAAAAAAATGCTTGCATCCCTTTTGTAGTAAAAGTAATTGATAGTTAATTTCTAATGTGGAAAAATGTTTTGCCTATGTCCAAAAACTTTTACATTTCTATTTACTTTATTCCTAAAAATAGAAGTTAGAAAAGGTTCATATTCATCAAAACAAATCACCAATGCTTAGCTTTGGTACTAAATGTGGTTATACCAATGCTCAAAGAATAACGTTTTTTGTGTCCCTGACACATTTCAGTCTAAAAAAAAAATCAGAAAATATGGGACTTGCTTTAATGATATTCTCAGTAGTTACTTAGAAACAGTAGAAGCCACGACTGGTGAATACAACTTCCATGTGCCCCTTTATGAGTGTTTAAACAACAG
Organism: Hollardia meadi; assembly: GCA_037974645.1. Taxonomy (NCBI): domain Eukaryota; kingdom Metazoa; phylum Chordata; class Actinopteri; order Tetraodontiformes; family Triacanthodidae; genus Hollardia; species Hollardia meadi. The sequence goes on from JBBPCS010006106.1 coordinate 8,985, forward strand.
AGGCCTCACAGATGTATGGCTTATTAAAGGGTTATATATGGGTTTCTATCGTTCCCTCAGCCCAAAGTCCAAGCCTGTTCCTGAACTGTAACTTATCTACATCACTATGTAACACAGAACCACCTCCAGCTCGGGAACGGCCTCCACCTAAATTAAAGTGCTGCCCGCCTCGCTGTCTGTTGTTGTTATATGAATTTTTTTTAAACAAGGGACCACTGCATTTCAGCGTTTGTAAGCGTGAAGCCACTTGATATTTTTAACCAGATGAGGGCCAGGACAAAGCTGTGAGCTTAGCTGTTCTGTTGTTGGCTGAAATCTCCGTCTACTCCCATCTGACCGTGACCCATTGGATTCAATTTATTTTTGATGTAAATGTGAAGGAAAGTTTGCCACAACGACTGGAATACTGATACATATTGGATACATACACACTGGATACATATTGAATTGTGTGTATGTATTTTGTTCACTCAGATGATCATCAAGATAAGTGTCTGCAATTGAGCCAAAAATTCTCTTATTTCGATCAATTCACTCACACCTCACAAAGATCTGACTTTGTGCAATTTTTTTTTTTTACAGATGTTGTTCCATCGAGAAACTCCTCATAAACTTCAGGAAACAATTACAGGTATCACCCAGTCAGACTCACCTTAGAGGATTCAGGAGGGGTAGATTCAGGTCTCCATCTGATTGGTGGGTAAAAAAAAGAAGTTGTGTGCAAGTTGTGACACTGACGCTGTAAGACTATCAGAGACCTGCATTTAATTTTAATTCTGGATCTTTTTTGTCATTACATTAAATACCTCTCCAACTGCTATTTGCAGTTATTTGGAGGAATAAAGCACATATTAGATTATGCAAGATACCAAAATGCTTGAATCAGTTCAAATAAGTATGCAATTTCAAGATAATAGATCAGAGGGGATCATAATATCATAGAATCTGTATAGTTAGGTGTAGGTGTGTGTGTGTGTGTGTGAGTGAGAGAGAGAGAGAGAGAGAGAGAGAGAGAGAGAGAGAGAGAGAGAGAGAGAGAG
>JBBPCS010006107.1:0-10023 GCA_037974645.1 Hollardia meadi
CCCCCAACCAAAAATGGAAAAATACAAGAAAAGAAAAACTAGGGACAACTCTTGAAATTAACTCAAGGAAAGTGATGTGTAAAAAAAAAACTCTTGGCCCCTGACTTTAGGGCTCTTGCACTTGTTGCCTTTCATGGCCCCAAGCTGCACTCCTCGCGAGGAGCCTCTCCCCCCTGGCTTTATACCGGAGGCCCCTCCTACAGGACAAACCACAATTAATTGGAACCAATCAGCTAACATATGCAACATTTACATATAAAAATATTTCTGTGCATACCAACAAATTATTCAAGCTAACCTGACACAGAAATATCGTAATTCCATTCTCATGTCAGACCTCTAAAAGAGCTTTTTTGCATTGATAATAAAACTCCCCTCAGTATTGGGTTATGTGTGGTACATCCCGTGTGCCCCCCTCTATAAATGCTCTTGGACTGTCCCCCTTCCTGTTTGACCGTCAGATCAGGAAACTGCATGAAGGTGATACCAGAAGAATGAAGACAAACAAATGAACAAATGAAAATTCAGCATTAGTTCAATAAATAACCTTAATGTTAAACTCTGTGATCCTTAGCCTTCAAGACTGGCAAACATAATTTAACACTGGGGAAGTAGTGCAACAACGGTGTTAGCATAGCACAACACAAGCAGCGACAATTCTATCAGCCAGCAAGATGGAAAAATAGAATTGTATGTCTCTTGGCTGTGTGTAACCTACGTATCAGAAGGCATGGGGTAGCTCCATGGCAGGCTGGCTTGCTTTTCAGTTGCCAGGGAGGTGTTGAAGTTAAACAGGTTTGGTGTTCTCTGGCCTTCTGAGCCTTCAGGGTCCGTGCATGAAGTATAATTCATATGCAGTTGTTCACATTGTATAATGAAAAAGAGGATTTTGCCCAATTTCACTGTCCTGGATACCAACTCCCCCCATTACAAAACAAAGGCATAGCTTTAATATAGTGATAGAAGAGTGGAAAATAAATTTTACAAATGTGCAAAGCCGTGGGATTATCCATTGTTGCAATTGCAATCACAGGCCTCGTCCACATTTACACAGGTATTTTTGAAAACTCACTGAAAACTGAGCTTTTGCAAAACTCCTTCCAGGGTGAAGATCTTCAGAAACTCTGTTTCAGTGTTGACGTGCCGACGGGGAAAATCAAGTTTTTGTCCTGCAGCGTCAGAGCGTCGTCTTTATCTCCTTTGTTTGACGTCAGACTGTGCGATTTTCAGACCATAATCACATCACACAACCATACACAGACACATCCCCCTGATGACAACCTGTTACCCCTCCCAAAACATGCTATATAATATATGTTTATATATAATACTGTATATATTTCTACATAGAGAGGGTGTTTGTCCCAGTTGAGATAACTCTGCTTTAGGCAGGTACAGATACAGATCTGATGTTCAATGAAGGAAAAATGATCTCCGTCTGAATAATCAACTCTACAGCTTTTAACCTTTGTTTCAGTTCTGACATCACAAAAGGTTTGGATCTTTAAAATTAATTAATTAATTATTATTAATTTTAATTCTTTAAAATTAATACAAACTATATAGTCTATATATACTGTGTGTAAGTGTGCGCGCACCAATACGTGTGTGGCTGCGTGCATATGTCAGTGTCCATGCTAATTAATTAGGACAGGAACCAAGGGAGAGTGGATCTCCAGCTGCTCCTCCCCGCCTCTATACCCCTGGGTTAACTCACTCCTCTGAGACCAATACACACATGCATGTGCGCACACACACACACATGCACACACACATACAAGAAATAGAGAGAAAGAAAGAGAGAGAGAGGAGGTGTCAGTGGGAGGAAAAGAGAACAAAAGGTTAAGACTGCTAGTTTAGAAAAGGCAAAATGGGAGTGAAAAGTGACATTTGCAGCCCTGCATGGAGCGCTCACTGAGAAAACAGCCCTCAGGATACTCCAGCAGCTTGTTACTGAATACAGAACTACACTAGCCACTGAATCCTTCACATATACAGTGATACTGTGACACTTTGACTCTGGGGCTTCTGACAGGCCAAGATAACCAACTGAAAATAACTAATAATGCCCAGTGGAGCGTCCCAGATGTTGTTTGAAGATTTGGTGATACACGCTCAACACAGTTTTTGGGAAATTGAAGGTGGAATGTAGCTCTAAGTACATTTAGTCAAGTGCAAATTTGAGGTACTTGTACTTCACTTGAGTATTTTCTTCTCATGCCACTTCTACTACTTCTAATCCACAACACGTCAGATGGAAATATTGTCCATCGTCATTTTTCATGGTTTCAGCATATCAGATGTGAGGGTTTGCTGCTTTAATTATTAGCTTATTCTTCACTTTTAATTATTTTCTTTTATTTTTAATAATGTAGAGGTTTGCTCTATAGGTTGGACAAAAAGAAGTTGAAATCAGCAGATTAATCCATGATGAAAATAATCATTAGTTACGAAATAGTTCAAAATGAGCTCCCCCTTAAAGAAGTAAAGCAGTAAATCCTGCTCATACATGCTGCATGAGTCCCAATAATGTGATGATATCAGAGATACTGGGGACGTTTTACTGCAGTACTTCTACATTTAATACTTTCATGCTTGCACACTTTTACTCTTCACTGACTTCACCTTGTAACAGAGTATTTTTACAGTGTGTACAGTATAATAATTTTACTGAAGTAAACGATCAGGAGTAAATCATATATTTTGACTACTTTAATGTGATTTTTGGATCCTTTGAATTGGAATAAATAATCACGGAAACTGGAAACGGATATTTGCTGCTCTTCGAGGTAAGAATATCTGAGAGCAGAAACATTACCAGTTTTGTTTTTCTGATCTGGCAGCGATGTTTTTTATTACGTAGACACTCCAGTGAAGAGTTTGAGACTGCTGACAACTGATTAATAAAAGATCAAATATACTCCCAAACAGATACAAACCTCCAAAAATATTGGTATTTAATGTTTTGCATTGAAATCTTTTTTTTATGTGGAAAACAGTAAAACACAAAGGGGATGATTTCTGCAGGGAGGGGGCTGTTCTGTCTTCTTACAGTAGATCTAATATGCACAGCACTTTGAAATGAAACTGAAATGATCTGATTAAAAAAAACAGAACTCATTGTTAATATTACAAGCAAATGATATTTTAGATCAGAATTGTTTTCTGGCAAATTGATTTAAAAAATGTATCCCAAGTCTGTGTGGTGTCATCATTCTAGACGCTTTGTCCAGCGGTGGGTTGTAACAAGTTACGTTATCTGTCACGTTTACTTCAACGCTTTCGAATAAATTATATTTTTCGGAGTAGTTTTATTGCAGCATAGTTTTACTTGAGTTGATTTTTTTTGGAGAAAACATATTACTTTGCTTATTATTACTGCTTATTCGGCTTCCAAAAACATGTTAGTAATTAAAAATACTCTCTGCTTTCCTCTCTGTAAAAGACAAATCCCAACGGGTGTACCCTGAGCAGCGCCGGCGTTACGTACGTATGCACAGCGTCATGTGAAATACGCCACAGTCAGGATTAAAACACTCAATGAATCATCTTTATCATTCAAATGACAACTCATGCAGTTTCACCATCTACCTGCGCTGACTGCTCCTAGTCTGACATACAGCTCTGAACATTTTCTATATGCCTGCAGCCTCCTTTCTTATTCTAACCTTGGAGCTGATGAGAAAGTCTGGATTGATGTTTGTTTTCCTTTACAGCAATCTCTCTTTCTTGTGCATCTCCGAACTGTGTTGTTGAAACGATAACCCAGAATTCAACTGGAGAGTTGAGTCAGTCTTATAGTGCAGAGTCTCACACTGTAAGGCTGTTTTCACATTAATTGTTGAAAGTGTAAGTTTTCTCTGTGCTCATTGAAAACCTTAAATTTAAGAGGTGGGCTTCTGTTACGGATTGAAAACGAGGGAAGAAGTAGAAATGGAGCTGGTTTTCAAGGAGTGAAAGCGAGACAACCGCGTTGTTAGCTCACCTGCAAGTCCGTTAGTCGGGCGGTCTCGACTCCCTTCTGCGTCTCTCTGTTCACTTTAGGTTGGGAGTGGTTGGATCAGGTTTTCAACTAAAGTTCATGAGTAGTTGTTCTGTTCCGTCCTCCACGCGGCTTCATACCCCACCAGGAGCGTTTCACAGGCGGAGCGCCGTGCCTGCATCATTGTGTTGACTTGCACAGATTGTGTTTATTTTGTCTGTTTTGATCAGTGAAACACGATCGAGAATCTGCACAGGTTTTATTATTTTGAAAATCGATCAGATTCTCGATGTCTGACTTCCTGCCTGACTCGATCTGCTCTGTGCAGCTTCTAGCCGTTTCTGCTGGTTCTGGGACGCAGCCGAAACGCGACGCAGACGTGCCTGGTGGAATTTTGGGGTTATTACGTCCGCAGACATCAGGAGAGTTTGCCCCTCTCTTGCTAAAGGATGGCTCATCCAGGCCTCTAGAAATTCCTAATGTAGATAATGTAATAAATGCGCATGATGTAATTAAGAAAACTATAATTAAAATATGTAATAATTTAGCTATAGTGCAATAAAATGGGCTTATAATGTAACAAGTTATTACATATTATGCAAAAGGGACCAGAGGGCTTTAACCTGACTCGTTCCTTAATAACTAAGTTACTACCTTGAAAGTGTTGCATTATTCACTGACAGGAATTTTAGCTACGGTCCAGTAATTCCCTGGACTGTAAAATATGATGTATATTTTTTTACAACAACAATATTTATAAGATTAGCTGCATCAGGGGTTTTAATGCAAACACAGGTCCTGAGGATTCACTGGCCCCTGATTAGAGAAAGTCACTCGAGCATCATCGACGAGAATCACACCAGGAGCAAAAGCTGTCTTGTCGACACCCACAACATGATTTATTGTCGCTTTGCTTTTGGTCACGGTTACAGGGGGAACATTGCATTACATTTTATATTTGATTGAGGCCCACAGGGTTTCTTTTTGATTCCAACCAGATGTAAAGCAACGCTGGCTTAAGGTTTTACTCAAGCCTGCTCTCTCTTTCTCTTTCTCGTAGATAGCTTCACATAAAAACCTGAAGCGGCCATTCTTTCACCAAGGTCCTTTTCATTGCCACACACATAGGGCCAGCTAATCAAGGTCCTGTCCCTCATCTGCTTACTGTAGCACTTTTCCTCCCTCTTGAACAGGATGCAATAAATTCAGGGGTGTCAGACATGTTCTCCTTTTGAATAATCTGTAGGGAGGAAGAATACGTCACTCAGAGGAGAATGAATTACTAAGTACGTGTGGCCCTCACTCGACTGAGTGTATTGATGTTACGCCCCGGAGCCCGGCTCTTATTTAATCATGGTTGGTTTCCTTCTACCATTCGTCTGATTCCTGCCTGATATATGCGAGCTACCTTCGATCAGATTGTGGCTATTAAAACACACAAAAAAACTCCAGACATGCACTGACTTGGTGGTGGTGCAACCATTTCCTCAAAACTGTCTGTGCCTTTTATGGATCAGGCTAAAAGAAAGTGGGGAGGGGGGCTCAATGGTTCTACTGACAGCCTCATTTATCAGTGTCAGTTAAGTTCACAGGGAGAAGAAGGCCTGAATCACTAAAGTTAGCCCCTGATGGCAGAGACCGAGCCTACAGTACAGTGAGAGCAAAACTGAGACATGGATATGCAAAATGAATCCAGATACAGTGGGGCTGTTATTACAGCAATAAAACGCCTATCGTCTACAGAACGCTCCTTTTTGCTGCCCTTTATCCCCTTTTAATGTCATCTCGACCAGTTTGCCATCCGAAAGAGCAAAAGTTCATTTAAAATAAGAAAACAAAAGTGTTGTTGTGACATTTGCACTGTCAATCCCCCAAGCAGCATAAAACCTGTATACAAAATAGACACTCCCATTGCCGTGACGGTGCTGACGAGTGGAGTTTGTACAGGAGCTCTTTGGCCCCACTCAGAGTATCTGCTCATGAATATCATTTAGACAGCGAAAAGAAATAATAATTTTGATGCATTATGAAACCATCCACTTCTGTCAGTATTTTTACATTGTTTTGTACGCTCATCACTCAAGCCTCTGTGTTACCAGCAGACGGGGAGAGGGAGAAACAGAATTGACCTCTTGATAACGTGGGTGGGCATTACCGTATTGAGAGGTGGTTGACAGGTACAAAAGGCTTCAGCTTACTCCAAAAAAGTCGATTGGATATTGAAAAAAAAAAAGCAACATCACATTATTATGTAAGTGCACATTACAAGCAAAATACATTTTCCCATAAGAGTGCAATAGGCCGCACAGTTATAGCAGCTCTGAGTCTATTTCAGAGAGAAAGATGGAGGCAGAAAAATATGCAAACCCAATGTTTGCCTAAAGCTCCCATTATTAGCATGCACGCAGACTTTTATTTATCTGTATATAACAATAACAGTAAGAGATCCATGGCAGATCCATCATCACTCATCTCCGACCATTCGTCTGGATTTACAGTCAACACAACCTGATGAGTGAAGCGCTCCCATGTGTCAGCAAACAATTTGATTGAAGAGCAATAATGGAAAACAGACGTACAGGTACTGTGTCTGCTGTAACCTGCTCGTGCAACCAGTAAATGTAGTATAAAAAAGAACCATTCAGTAGTCTCTGAAAATGTGCTCGCTGGTGGTGATGGCTGCTCCCTGTCTGATCTGATGAGCTGTAATAAGCAGTGGTATTGTGTTAAACTAGATATGATATAATACACTCTCATAATGAGTGAAAATCATCAATCTCTCTTCTGTGAAGTGTGAGTGAAGTCGACTCATAATGTGCTCCTTATGTGCTCCCTTGTGGAGTTTGTATCGACTGTTGTGGAGGTGGAAGGTCTGAACAGCTCGATTGTGGACTAAAAGTCATTGACATAAATAAAGTCTCCACAGCCAAAATATCCCGGATACGAGCGCTGCCATCCTGCGCTGGTGACGTCATTTGGAGCCAGAGTCTGTGCAGCAGCGATGGAGGAGGCTCGGGAGCCTGAATCGAAATATTGGTAGCCGACTGAATGACGTACAGCTCGTACACCAAGACCTGGTCCCAGGTCAGCGTTGGGCTCAAGGACGCTCCAGGCTGGTCCTGTAGCTGGTGATGCTCTCAGGTTCTTGGACCTGTTTTACTGCTTTAGAGTTCGCTGCAACTTGAACCCTCAACAGAAACTTTCTGAGCGCGACCTTCTTTGGAAGCAACTCATCCTTGGTTGACTTTCAAGCTGCCGGTCAGCTGATATGGCTGGTGCTTGTTTGCCCATCTGAAATCATCATAAAACAAGAGACAGTGAGAGTGGATTTGAATCAGGACGCATATATTAGGTGTTTTATCTTTATGCAACATAGACTCTACTGATCTTCAAATTGCTTACTTTGGTATACTGATGAGAAGTCGTCCACCTTTGATGCCATCTGGTTCTCTACAAAGTGTAGAGGATTGTGTGAAAGGCTGCTGCATCCCCTCTGGCATTTTGGCGGCACAGATGGCTGTGGGCCCTTTGGTGGATTTCTGATCCATTTGTCGGTCACATCGTATGATATGAAACGCATTAATAATGTTGCCAGGTTTCAGGTGAGTAGAGCGCCACTTCCACTGAATCGTCGGCTATTTATTGGACCTCGCAGGCATGGAGATATTGGCCTCGTTCTGCCTCACCCACCTGAAATATCAGTCCTCAAAGGTGAGAGAACTCTAAACGGCTTAAGTTATGGCAGTTTCACGAAGACGTGTGTAGTGTGATAAGACATGAGTGGTCACATCGCTACGCCTTCAGTGGAGGCTAAGGTTATATTTGTGTTGCAGTTGTGACCATGTGGCAGCGTGGGCGAAGGAGATTCTGCTACGCGGCCCGTGTCTGGGCTCTCTGAGAGTTTCAACAAGGAAATTGTGCTTTAACCTTCATAAGACATACAAACAGCTCAAATACATGACAAGAAAACATAATAATTCGATGACCTCACCTCATAGATGTGGCTTGTTGGTTGCCGTTATGCTCTGAATTTTGCTGCCTCATACATTTGGGGTGCATCGCTCCTCCGGCGGTGCTTTTTTGGCGTCCTGTGGCTCGAAGTTGTAGCACCCGACTCTTCCTACAGCATATAAATGATTGACAGGAGCGACATTGGATGTGTGTATTGGACGAGAGTCGCAGTCAGCGGCCGAGAGCTTCTAAAAATAAACAGCAGTGGATGATACAGACCGGTTGTCAAGGCGAGATTTGTGGCTTGGTTTACAGTCCTTCCCCATTAAAAAGTCCCTCTCTATCCTCCATGTCCACTTTCAACATGGCGGCCGGGTCAAAAACTTCAAAACTAGTGGGCACAAAGAGGCAGTGACATTTATCAAGTTTTCAGGGAGTTTTAAAAAATAAAGGCTTCGGAAATTCTTCGATTTTTGTTCAGCATTAGAGGAGACATGGACTCGATGCCCCCACCCCACAAAAACACACGCCTGCCATGTGTACATCCACACCACCCGGCCACTGCAGTGTGAACATGCCTGGTGCAACATTCAGCTCATTTGCCATCTCCAGTGACGCAACAGAAAATAAAAGTCTGGCTTGTGTGTTACAGAGGAACAGTACAGACTGCCACCCCCAGACAAGCAGTCCTGGAGGACAAGCAGGCAGATGTACCAACAGACTGACATACAGAGTGGTGCCAGCGTAAGACTCCACCCTCCTCGGCACAGCAGACGGAGGACAGGATTGTCAAGTCACACTCCATGTGTAGAGCGGGATAACTGTCTTATATAGCTTAGTGATACAAACAACTTGGAGATCTACGCATGGAGCCAGAACAAATGAGTACATCCAAACACACACAACAATACAGAGTGTGGTTTATATCTCACACTGCGTCTGGAGGTCAGTCAGAAACTTCAGTGTTTAAGAAAACAGCTCCTGGTCTATTCTCTGACCTCAAGTACTTATTCTGCCACGGCCGGGGCTCCGAATACATCATCTGTCTGTGTCACTGCCATCAGACAGATTGTTGCCTATTTATGGTACTTGTTGCACCATAAATAGGTTTGTTGTACATTTTCCTAGCAGAGCTCCAGACTTAAAGAGCCCCTCCAGTAAAATTTCTGACCTCAATTATAATGATTGTATCTGTCTAAAGTTTGTTACAAGTGTTTCCCCCTCGACTGAAGGGGGAGATGTGTGTGCACGTCTGAGATTCAAACGTACGTCGCAAATACGAAAGCCAATCGCTGTCTAATTAGCAAATGACCGCCAGTGAGCCAGTTCCCAGGCAAACTTGGTTGGCTATCAAGATGTGAACACACTGTAACAGCGTAGCAGATATTATTATATATTATATAACGCTGTGTCAGCCACTGACAGTTGCAAGCTAACAAACAACATAAAAGATGCTAACTACACTTAGCATCCTGATACATCTGCTAGATTTTGGTGCACGACAGACAGATCCTCGGACCTGGCTGGATAAACAGAATAAAACAAGCACGTGTAGCACTGGTTCCTGCTTTCAGGTATGGATGTGTTTTCATCTGTTTTCACGAAAGTGCAGACAGAACACATGATAGACTAGACAGCTGTCTATTACATGCCATGACACAAGCCATGCGTAACCAATGGCGGCTCTGCTTGCAGGTTTATTTTGGCCAACTGGACACACCGCTGCACACACACATGTGATGCAGGTTCTTGTGTATTTGCAGGAGTGACAAATGGTGTGAATTAATCACCGTCTGTACTGAACCTACTGGTTGGGAAAGAGCTGTAGGTATGAGATTATTATTTGAGTTTCTCAGGTGCAAATGGATACACCTGTGTTTCCTTTTTTTTGTTTCAATTGTAATTTGTAACATATGTCCATAATTTTAGTTCAAAATGTTAAAACAAAAAATGACCTAACATTCTCAACAGAATGTGAAGAAACAGCAGTGTTGACGTTCTGTCAAAGACGTCTGTGTTGTGTTGCAGAGATATCTACTGAAGTTAGCATGCTAACCAGCTAGCCCCGGCCCGTCCTGTCTGTAATACCA
>JBBPCS010006108.1:0-10022 GCA_037974645.1 Hollardia meadi
ATCGTATTTCACTTCATTAATTCAACATTACGTCATACCCGGTGGCAACAGGCCAGAAGTCAGAGGCAGGTCAGAAGACCATGGACGACGAAATCAACTAGTCAACAACTTCTGATACGCTCCTTCTGAAACGCTGCTGGTGGGATCTGAAGCCGCGTGCCTGACGGAACAAAACCGTGGCGCACACACGACGGCTTGTCATAAAGCCAGCTCTGGTGGAATCCCCGGGTTAGACTGCCGAGGGACTCCCCACGATGCACTGAGCTCCTCTCTCCTCCTCTCCCTCTCCTTCTGTTCATATTCATGACTCCATCTGCGTCTGGGAAGCTTCTGAAACACACCATGGTGCGCCTGATGGAATCACGAGCATAGTCTAGAATGGCTGCTATCAGCTCTGGTGGCCACGTTGCAGCCGCAATGCAGACGTGATTGGTGGACATTATCATGAAGTTACTGACATTCCAAACTTCTGGTTTAAGAACTAGTGACCAATGTGGCTGTGGTTTTAGGATTTGCTGCATGGGGAAGCTCTCACCGTACCTCCTCCCTCTCGCTGAGGCTTCAGGACAAACTGGTCTGGTGCAGCCAAAGCCATTTCTACTGTTTTGTCCCCCTCTGGTCCCTAAAGGCAACAACAAACAAACAAACAAACAAAACAGGACAAAAAGACTTGCCATTAGTGCATTAGACTGCCTTTAATGAATGACTTTACCATTTTCTGTATACATTTTCAGTGCAAAAACTTAGTTTCAAGCTGTGCAGCCTTTTAACTTTACTGTAAGACATATTGTGATGTACTGTAGTCATGTGAATATACAACTTCACCATGAAAACATTCAAACAACTGTGTAACGTGTTATTTTCTCACCATGTCGAGAGTGTAGAGGCCAGCGAACGTTGTTCTGATCTGCTCCACTACTTGTGGCTGGTCCGGGAAGAACTTCTCCAGAACTCCAGGTCTGGCGAGCACCTGCTGAACCTTCTTGGTTCCAGCCAGGTGAGTGCCGATATCAGGACATTTCACAGCCAGAGAGCGCTCCATCAGAAGACGAGCATCCCAAGCCTACAATTCAAAAAAACACAAATGTGTTCCTCTCCTTCTGGTAGACAGACCATCAATACATTACAATGCAGTGCAATAGTATGCCTTATGATACAATGCATTTGTGAATAAGAAGATTGTCCCATTTAATTTCTACTTCAGACAAAATCAATCCATTCATTATGAGAGAAACATAATCAATAAAATGGCCTTTTAGTGAGAACATCCTTTTTGGAATTGACGCTGGTAAGTGGCGTACTACATACATAACTACTACATATTGTCACACGTCTGGTTTACCAAGTCAGGCACTAAGGTTGCACTCTGTCACAATAGTAGATTTTTAAACTTGGAAAAAAACAATGCCCAAAATTTAAAATAGTCCTAGGCACACAAAATGGGCTGATTTTTCTTTTCTAATTAAAAAGCTGCACACAATGCTGGTACAGAAATAAATAAATAAATCACTGAACACATACCACCACAGTGGTGATAATGTTAATCTTTGTGCAGCCTTGGGTTGAAAGTCTTTGCGGATCTGTTTTTCTTTTGAAGCATCAGTACTTTCAATACTAATGAATGCAGATTTTGTATCGTTTTTAACACGTTATTGAAAAACTATCAATACTTTTGACAACCTTCGCGAGCGCACATTCCTGCTAGATTACTTGCTGCATTTCTATTGTTTACCTCGCGATTGTTGCAACTTAAAATACAACTCAATTCTAAAAAAGTCAGGATGCTGTGTAAGGGTAAATAAAAACACAATAAAATCACTTGCAGAGCCCATGTAGTAATCTCCTTTTTACAGTCATGTGTTTGTTCTCCCCATCCTTGCTTGTGAAGGACTGAAAGGACTGAGTATGAAAGGAGCATCATCAAAAGATGATGCTCCTTTCATACTCAATCATGATACCATCACCTGTTAACAATGAACCTCTTTACCTGTGGAATGTTCCAATCAGGTTTTTTTGAGCATTCCATAAATTCCCAGTCTTTTGTTGCCCCTGTCCCAACTTGTTTGAAACATGTTGCTGCTATCAAATTCACAAGAGCATATTTACAAAAATCATTGAGGCTGATGCGGTCAAACATTAAATATATTGTCTTTGTATTGTTTTCAATTGAGTATATGTGAAAAAGGGTTAGCAAATTATCACATTCTGTTTTATTTATGTTTTACACAGAGTCACAACTTTTTTAGAATTGGGGTTGTAAAATGATTGTGATAACGTTACAGAGCAGTCACATCTCTCCTTGTACAGTGTTTCAGCAACTGATAAGCCTTTGGGTTTATGGATATTCGAGCTGGACTTCCTGGATCATATTTTATTGTCTTTAGGTAACACACAAGGACTATATTCTACAGTCCTTCTATGTTGCACATGCTGGTAGGATGAGGGATAATTAGAGATGTCTCATTTAAGTTTTTCCAACAGTTTTCAAACTGAGTAATTTAGAGTACGTTCATCAGTGCATTCAAGATGGTAAAACCAAGCCAAGTTTGGCAAGACATGCCTGCGAAGTGCATTAATTAAATTGCCTGCATAAACAGGTCTATACTAATGAGAGGACTAATTATTCTGCCAGTGTGGCAGCAAATAAGAAAGTCTTATTCATGGAATTTAACTCCAACTGTTTCATTTGGCAAAAATACACACAAGTTATTCCTCCATGTCCATTTCCAACTAAACTCTTGAAGTTGGAGGTGTCTGCATGAAGAATTTTCCATCTTCACATCATCAGAAGCTAAAACCACTAGAACAAAGATTTAATTGAAGACCTGTTCAGAGATGTAGTTCTGGGGCATGTAGCCGTTCCTGAAGTACACCACTGCAACCTCTTGGCCATCACTGAAAACAGATACATAAATGCACAGTAAGCACAAGTAATCAGAATTATATCCTGCTGCTATGTATAACACATCATTTTAATGCATGAAGAGCACATTTTATATTATATTTAATTTGACAGACAGACTTACACAAATAGCCTCCTGTCCTGATCGAGGGACCCCGTCTTATAAACATCCTCGAACCGCTTTCTTTTTGTCTGAATGTCTCTGAAACACATTGAAAAGACAACGACAATCATTCAAAATACAAGACCTGAATGTCATATCAAACATTTGCTCAGGGGGCATCAGCAACACAGTGGATCAAAGTTAATGATTTGGATATGTTTTCCAATAAACAATGCATTACTTTCATATCAAATATAATGTTGGCTGAAGCTACTGGGGAACGGCTTGCTTCTTCAGTACTCACACTTACCTCTTCCACAATTCATTCTCAATGTACCGCTGATCAAAGATGTTCCTTTGGCTCTCCTCCACCAAGAACATGACGACTGCTCTGTAATGACAACAACTGTTCCTGTAAAACACTCTCATTGTTACCTTAAAGCATTGTTCTGGACATGTGGTTAATCTGAATAGTTCACTGGCAATTGTTTTAATCAACTATGAAAAAGCAATCAAATTGTGTTGTAGGCGGGACATTGAGTGAGACCACAGAGTGGGAACTGCAGACAGAGAGAGGATGCTGCATCAGAGCCAAAGAAGCACATTCTTAAATTAATTTATTAACGGCAAAAGGACAAAAAAAGGAATAATAATCAGAAAATGGTGAATATTGAGCGTGTTAATAAATGCTGCAGCCTCTCACGACTAAGGAAAGTCTCTTCTGTTGTTTCCCAACTGCTGTAAAAGTGAAAGTGGTCACCCCTGAAGCACCGTCTGCGGGGGAAACACTAAACAGACCGAGGGCTTAGGTACTTTAATTATGTACATAATACATAATTAATAATTAATTATGTACATAATTAATTATGTACAGTTACTAAGGGTACTAAAACAAAAGCACTTTGGCAGATATGCGGCCTTGTGAGGTGAGTCAGTACTGTAACAATATCCAGCACTTGATCTTAAGCAAAGTAGATGCAACAGTGAGTAAGTAAAGATGTCCATTAGGTCATGACATGTAGTTTAATTCAGTGGATGCACTTAATTTCTACCTCTCTGATCCATAGAGCTCCCAGGCTTTGGCAACAGCCCTGGCCAGACCAGCTGCGGGGTTGTTGTCTAGGATGTTCTGGCTCTCCTTTAGTCGTCCAGCCACCTTAAGGATGTGTCTGTTGGGCAAGGTGAGGTATTTGTGGTTAGGGTGAAGGCGCTGTCTTTGCTCCCAAAACACAGACAGGAAGGTGGCAAATGTTTGCTTGTTTCCCCCTGTCACGTGACAATATGCCCCGAGCACAGCATGAACCAAATCATGTGATATACCGGTAACTGCCTGTAGCATGTGGTGCTCCTAGTTCTATATAAACACCATTTATTTGACATTATATAGGATTAGGAAAAAAATAAGTAAAAAAAGTACATTTATTCAACCTTTATTTTAACAGGGTGTCATACTGAGACCAATTTCTCTCTACTTGCATTGAAAGACAAATTAAATTAAAAGTGATGAATGACTGTGGGCTCATTTCGCTTATTTTATATT
This sequence comes from Hollardia meadi, assembly GCA_037974645.1. Taxonomy (NCBI): domain Eukaryota; kingdom Metazoa; phylum Chordata; class Actinopteri; order Tetraodontiformes; family Triacanthodidae; genus Hollardia; species Hollardia meadi. Next base: position 4,546 of record JBBPCS010006108.1, read on the forward strand.
AGGGTCACAAAGATGTTAAATATATATCAAAGTGGATTGTACTTGGGATAAAACCTGCAGTTTTTATTAAAGAAGAGTAGATTGTTTTTACACAATATGCATATTTACATAAGAAATAAGTTAGCAATTTGCTGTGATTGTTGTTTCTTAAAGCAGTTTATTCAGTCGGTAGTCCTTGTATGTTACATACATTATGTTGGCAGAATGACGGTAAAACCACAATTGCACCACCTTTAGAAATACCACAGTGTATGGGTGATATGCTAATGACCGACTTACCGGTGTACATCTGGCGTGCGCGATGAGAGACCTCCAAAACTGGCAGCAAAGGTGTTGATTTCTATCTGCTTCAGAGACGAGGACCCGTTGTCTCTCTGGTCCAGCATGTAGTCGGACCGATTGAGGCCCAACGCAATGGACTGGTAAGAAGGAAAGAATCAGAATACTTTAAATCACTAAAAGGTAATGATGAAGGCACATTATGGGGATCTGCTGGTTTTCTTTGTCCTATGTGATAGTAAATCTGTAATTTGGGGGTTTTGGACAGTTAATCAGACAAAACAAGCTATTTAAAGAGTGCCTTGGGCTTTACAAATTGTAAAAGGAATTTTAAAAATTATTTTCTGACATTATATACACCAAGTAGTTAGTGAATTAATCAAGAAAATGATGGCCAGATTAGTGTATAAAGAAAATAATCGTTAGTTGCAGTCTAAATATTGTGTTGTTTCAAAGATGAGCCCAGTGTGGTCACACTAAATGAAAGATCAAAAAGGCTTCAGGAAGATTCCCAAGTCCTAATACACGAGTTTATAACTTCATTTGGATGACTATAAAAGCTCTATAAAAAAAGTATAAAATGTCAATACACATATGCAAATTCAGATTTAAAGCCTGCGTCCCTCCACTTCATGTTTCTCTTTGTCCTGAGCCTATTTTATACTCCCCTTTTACTGCTTAACTGACAATTGTTGAATGATCAGCCTTGGTGAAGATGAAGATGAATGTCTGACTAGGCATCCTGTCATGTATTCAAAGTCCACATTTAGGTAATTGATGCAGACTCGTTGTGTCTCCATTATTTTCTATGCCGTGTCCATTGTTGCTTGCATTTGCTATACTATATCGAAGCATGCTGCATTGCTGCACTTTAAGGCTAAAATACCACTGCTTTTGTGAAATCGTGGAAAGCGAGACCTTTGGTGTTTAGCTGGCTTAGTCAAACTGGAAAAACACTGCATCAGTAAAGAACTATTCATTTGGACTTCTAATCAATATATCATAAATGGTATCTGTGGAAGATAATAAAAATACATGTACAATAATACAGGTACTGAAAAATTAATAATAAACAGGTAACAAGGAGAATAAAAAATAAATAGCATAGTGAAGTGTTGAATGTGCATTGTGTACAGGCAGGATCCGAAATTAACACCCGCCACATGGAGGTTTTTTCATTTTCCATTTGGCGAGCAAATCTTGCAACGTAACAGAAGGATCTACCACGTTTTCTTGACAGGCTGTTTCTGGTTGCTGTCTGTGTCAGAGTTTGACACACGCAAGGAAATGGACTTAATGGTGCATTCAGGTGTACCTCATAAACACTGAAGTCTACATCACTTTGTACAGCAAAGTGTGTGGGCACCGTGGAGGGTGCAGACAGGTACTTCTTGGTGCATTCAGGTGCACTTTGTAAACTCTTGAAATCTACTTCACTTTGTATGGCAAAGCATGTTGATGAAAACAGGGACATCGTGGTGCATTCAGGCACACCTTGTAAACCCAGAAATCAATACTCAAACGGCAACAAGGGTTGTTTAAAAAGGGGAAAGGTTTTTTTCCCCCTCTCTTCCATTGTTGAGATACATAGGCCACATCTGTCATTACATTATTGTTCTTTCACTACAGCATTCTATGAAATCTAATTCTACATCAAACTGTTAACAGAAAACTCCACAATATTCTTGTACAACAGGTCCCCATGTATCTCTGCGATAATTTTCAAGTTGTTTTACTATGGCATTTTTAAATACTAAAGTCATACTTAACATGCATAAATTTTGGCCACTAAAATATTGACTTGGCTAGTGGATTTTTTCATCTACCAGTTAACTTGGCTAGTGAGTAAAAAAGTTAATTTTGGACACTGTGTACAGGTGTCGTTAGCAGTTTATATTGGGTGAGGTGAACTCTGTTTTATCTCAATTTTGTATTGAATAACTTGCAGTTGGGTGTTATGGAAGATTGAGAAGATGTTACTGCAGATTTGCATCCAGGAGATTGATATCAATAGTAACAGCTAAACCTTTTTTCCCAGTCTTGGACTGGTCATGGGATGTTGTTGTCCATTTTTGTCAGATCTTTTTAAGTTTTTAAAAAGCTCTTTTTATTGAATGAGTTAATAAGAACTGTTGCAAAATGCTGTTTAGCATGTTGATTTTTTTACTTTGTCTTCTTGTAAATGCATTCCAATGTATTAACAGTACAGTTTTTGGCTAGACGACAAGGCCTCTGACACCAAAATAGATCTTAACTTTTTTTTAAATTAAAGCCGGTATAAGAGAAGGCGACTCATTTAGTTAAATTCAAAATTGTAAAATGACATACCTGAGATCGTCCTTCTTTTAGGATTTGTTGGTGGATCCTGAACAACCTCGCAGTGAAATCATCCACTGCAATGATGCTATAAGCAAAGAATGTCACTCCATTAAAATCCTGAATGTTACATTACGTTAGCCAAAGATTCACTGAGAGAATGTGACTATAATCAGATCTTTATAAAGAAGTTTGGCTCGGTACACTATGCTTGCTACTTGAAAGTACACAGCAGAGCCACATTAGTGCCATCATTATTGGAGGCTCATATGCTACCTAGCTAGGGCCTCTTGCAGAAAGTCTGGATCCTGGCTGATCTTATCCACCAGTGTGTTGTAGTGGATTTGCACTGCCAGAGCCTGGTGGAAGACAGTCTTTGGCAAAGGCGAGGGGAAGAGCGTGAATGGAGCGTAGGTCACCAGCTGAAAAACAAAATGTAATAAAAGTCGAGGTTGACCGATCAATCGGTCGGCCGATTAATGGCTTTTTGAGATAATCTGCGCTCACGAGGCCAATAAACAAAACAACATTTTTTTTAATTTAAAATAATGCAGAGTGCAGATCTACAGAGAGCAAACAAAGACAATGCACTTTTTTTTTTCAAATACTTTTCTGTGTTCAAGTGAATACCTTAGTGTTAAATAAATGTTCATTTAAGTTCAGCAATTTTGTGTCTTGTTTGATATTATTAAATTGTTGTATTTTATCTGATGAAAAACAAACAAACATGATATCGGCATTATATATTGGCCATCGGCCGCCCAGCTCTCTAAATATCGGTATCGGCATCGGCCATTGAAAAACCCATATCGGTCGACCACTAAATAAAAGAATAAAGAAAAGAGATGACTGGTTGTTCTATGTAAAGCAAAAATGTAGACTGTAAAATACATATCAGGTGCTCTTGGAAAACAGGGAAAGAAGTACTTCAAAAACAAGAAGGCACTTCAAACTGGAGGAAAGAAACATTAAAAAAGCCTTTATTATAGTGACTGAATCATAAAACGCCAAATCATTAAAAAAAAAAGCCAATGCTTGCCTTTTTTTTTGGAGCCCTGATGAAGACCTAATGGTCAAAACATGCTGGCTATTTTAATGATTCAGCCACTAAGTTAAGGATTTTTAATATTTCCTTCCTTGTTTGACACATTTTCTTACATGTGTCCAGATTTGCCGACTTGTTTTTGTCAGAAAAGAATGCCGACATCACAGAACTATTCATCAAAAAAACACAAGCGCTGGACATGGAATGTGAGGAGTGAAAATAAACATTTGGGCTACAAATCCCTGTAATTGCCCACACAAGCTTAATAAAGATCTGTCCCAAATCCTGTGACCTACAGCAGACCAAATTCCTAACATGACTGAACACGCCTGTTTTAATCAGCAAAGGCTAAACAGCCCTCTGGTCTGGAATCATGTCCTGTTACTGGGTTTGTCTCTCCATATCCATTTGCTCTATAAACTAAAGGTTTTTGTTGAATTCAAACACTGACAAAGCAAACATTTTTTTTATTGAATATGACTTCAAATGACTGCTACTTGGTGCTAGAGATGGGAGGTTCGACTCCTTTTACTGAATTGAGTTTGTATGAGTCACTCACCAAAAAGAGTCGGGTTTTCGAGTCACTTGAGTCATCAAGTCAGTCACCCAGAACCCGTCCCCAGCGCCCATACAGCATGAGCACAAGACGGTCGAGCGACTCTAGCCGGCTAACTTCCAGTTTAGCACTCGGCTAACTTAAATGGGATAAAATGTTTAATCCTACAGCTCTTCTAGACTTTTGAAATGTTATTTGACTGAATGGATCAAATTCTGATAGTGAAACAAGTGATTCTGCGAGGGTGGTGACGCCCCAAAAAAAATATCCCACCGTTTTACAGCCATTTCTTTTCCCATGATTGTGGGCCCCTGCCTGCTGGACCGGGAAGTTGTGATTACACGTTTTGGCCACTATGTCAAATTGCCTTCAAAGCCGGCGGCGCTGTTCTGCGGGCTTGCCAGTCCCCACTGATTCACATGATTAGACTCCGGGCTGGGAGAGCGAGTACTGAGTTGAAAAACGCGCCAAAGTGGTTAAGAGTTGCACAATTGTGTCCTCAGTTCGCACTAGCTAGTGGCAAAAAGGGGCGAGTCAGTGAACGAGTTAATGGCGATAATGACTTGTGACTCCCGCGTCAGTAAAAAGAGTCGTTCGAATCAAACAATTGACTCATGACTCACACATCTCTACTTGGTGCATAAGAGAGGCTAATTGAGTGATTGCTTTATCACGGTGCACTTGAGAAGAAACAAGATGCACATTTTTAATCTCTGTGCTTTGAGCTCCTGCAGCCTTCATGCTAATCATTCAATTCAAACATGTGCCATGTTGCTACAAGTACAACAATGTCACAAGTAAGACTGAACAGCAAGATCGCCATTGTGACTCTTACATAACAGTGACAAGTACGCAAGGTAATCGTGACCAAAATCAACCAATGGTGCTCTGTATGTGACAATTAAGCGCCTTCTACAGCTTTATCAAGTTACAAATACCGCTGCAGATAAAGCAATTAATATTTTCCTCATGAAAGATATATTAATTCCCCCACTTGCATCTCATTCGGTGTTAATGAGATTGTTGCTTTTTATGATCCAGCCCACCGAATCCAAGGATTATCTATGGTTCCCATGGATATACTGTAACTGTGATGGCTGCATCACGAGTACCTGCTTCCTCTTTTGACACTCGTTTCATGTAAAATTCTCCTCTGGCTGTCCTATACTTATCGTTTTGTGGTTCCTATTCTCTTAATCTTTCTGTAATGGCAAATTTATAATCATTCATTTATAAACATTCATTAATGTATCCTTTTATCATGTTTAGTATAATCATGCA
>JBBPCS010006109.1:0-10022 GCA_037974645.1 Hollardia meadi
TGGGTGTATGGGCAGGAACTCGATACCGTGGCTCCACCCCCCGATCACTACTGCACAGACTCTGGCTCCAAATGACGCCACCAACAAGATAGCAGAGCTCATATCCAGGATATTTAGGCTTCATTTTTGTACAGTGGGATGAAGTGGAGACGCGGCAGACATCTTTATTTATGTCAATGGGCGGGACATACTGTAATTCACCAATCAGATGTCACTTAGGCACAAAAAGACAGTTTGACTGGATAGGAGGCACAGAGAGGAGGGCTATTAGATGTCAACAAAGGTGGCTGTTATTCATTGTTTAAATTATTGTTAAAAGAGTAAAGACTGACTGGAAGATGAATACATGAATGTTAAGTTTATGAGTTCAATTTTCCTGAGTTTCAGTCCTTTTCACACATCTTAAATCCTGAAAACAGCCTGGTCTCCCTAATTTGCTTATGAATAACATGCCTATAACTTAAGTGTTTAAATGCCGTCCACATTACATTAATGTAATTTTAGGTGTGAATGTCATAGAGAAAGAAATGTCAGGTGACAGAGTATAAAGAGTGAGAAAGCACATGGAGGAGGTGGCGGTGGTGCATCAAACAAATGCAGGACTTCCAAAAAAGTGACCGGTGTTTGTGTCCTGCAACCTATTTTAACCTATTTTAACTTCCGTTAGCTAACTTACATAACTTTTTTAACTTATGTCACAAACATAATCTAGTTGAACTTATTTTAACCAAAAACAACAATATTTCCCCCCTAAACCTTACCAAGTGGATTTTATGCCTAAACTTAACCAAACTGTGACCACAGGTCACATGACTTAGACAACGAAGGTCACATGAAAGTCACCTGACTTTGACCTTTCCAGCACGTCTTAAACTCAAAAAATGCAGATGGCATTAAATCAGGTGTTCTTAACCTTTTCTAACTTAAGGCCCATTTCTGATTGGACTTCCCAAATAAATGACAAAAAACTTACATGACCAAAAAACAACAACCTGTGTTGTTGTGACAGGATTTTACCACATTACACACACTGTGTGCATTGTACATTTTGTTTCACTGCATCCGAGGGAACCTTAGCTAGCTGTGGGAGATGTTAGCTAGCTGTGGGAGACGTTAGCTAGCTGTGGGAGACGTTAGCTAGCTGTGGGAGATGTTAGCTAGCTGTGGGAGATGTTAGCTAGCTGTGGCAGACGTTAGCTAGCTGTGGCAGATGTTAGCTAGCTGTGGGAGATGTTAGCTAGCTGTGGGAGACGTTAGCTAGCTGTGGCAGACGTTAGCTAGCTGTGGGAGATGTTAGCTAGCTGTGGCAGATGTTAGCTAGCTGTGGGAGATGTTAGCTAGCTGTGGGAGATGTTAGCTAGCTGTGGCAGACGTTAGCTAGCTGTGGCAGACGTTAGCTAGCAGTGGCGGAACACATTTGTCTGGTGATTTTCAAATGTAACTGGTCATTGAAACTATGCTTATGTAAATTGTTGAGCATCTTTTGATATAAAAATCTTTGTAAATGCATAAAGAGAGTGGGTGAAATAACATGTGAAATGTTGTCAGAAATAATGTGCTGTATGCACTGTCTCATGAGACCATGCTGTTCCCTCCTCTGTGATTGGTTCTGATGAAACAAAAAGAAAACAGTTGAGAAATAATCTTAATAATAAGTTTAACACAAAGAATACACTGAATGTATTTGAACCAGGAGCTGTGTCTGAAATCACTCATTAACTACATTTTGCATTTATAAAATGCAGCACAGTGCACTGTGGGACTGTTAGCAGAAAGTAGTGGACACTTCGGTTGTGATCCATTTTGTTCCATTTTCACACAGCAGATTATCACGTGTCCGAATATTTTAATTTAAAATAGTTAAAACGAACCATTAGCTGCTAACAAAATGTGTGATTTTATTGTGACTTGAAGATGAGCTAAAAGCTAATGTAAGTTGTTAGAGAACAACACTGAAGAGCAGCCTCCACCATGACGGAGGTCAGTGGGGTCAAAGGTCAAGAGATGATGCAGGGCAGCCAATCCAAGCTTTCTTCTACTTTCATTTGTGAATGTTGTCAATCTATTGTTCTTTCTAATGATTTCTAATGTTTGCTGGAGTTACTGGTTTAAGTGGTCCCGTTTTAAAAGATTGGGAAGCAGAACCTGACGACACTTCATCTGTGACGATAAGCAGCGGTCACAAGATCATTTCTCTTCAGGGGAGTTATTTTTCCCTCCAAATGTCGGCACCTGAATGGAACATTCTGGATGATATTTGAATCATTCATGGCCAGTGTGACACGTATGAATTGAATATACTCGATCAATGGATCTTTACTGTTGGACTGAAAATCACAAAACAGAAAACTGGACGTTAGTCAATAATTCAGAAGTTGAACATTATGAAAACAAATCTCAAATGTTAATTGTACATTAATTTGACAAAAAAGATTTAAAAACTTAAAAAGGTTTAATTTTCTCTTATTTCTTAAAATGAAAATCAGAATCAGCTTTATTGGCCAAGTATGTGTGTACATACAAGGAATTTGACTCCGGTTTAACGTTGATCTCTCAGAGTACTTGAGGACATACAACAATAGTTAAGGAAAAAAAATAAAAAAATAAAACTGATGAGCATTAATGAGGCCAGTCTTACTTTAACGCTGACGCAGTAAAAATGTGACTGATGTTACTGATCATCTGTATTTTATTATCATTGATCTATTATTTAAAGTGAAACACTTTGAACTGTCTTGTTTTCTAATATGAAGTAGTAAAAAGTACGAATAAAGTTTGACTTGATTCAACATTTCGATCGCATTCTGACAGCAAATTCATTTCAGTCTTTTTGTTTGTTTTGTAACTAAGTACTTTTACTTGCCTACTCTTCTTATGTTTAAATTAGATTTTATATACTTGAGTATTTCCATTTTATGCTGCTTTATACTTCCACATTTATTTGATAACTTTTATTAATGCAACAATAAATATCGATAAGATAATAAATTCAGATATATAATTATAGATAAATCTACCCAGCTGTATATAAAGTAGTTAAATTGAGCTCCACATTTATAAGCTGCAACATTAAAGTGATTAATGCATCAATAATTACAATCCAATAACATTCTGAAATGGGATGTTCTGCATAATGAGTACTTTTAAGTTTTGTACTTAATGATTTTACTTTTACTATATTAAGATTTTGAATGCAGGACTTTTTCTTTAAACACTGTTGTATTGTAATATTTTCCACCACTGAAACTGAGCCTTAAAGGACAGGTTCACACTTTTAAAACAATAGTCGGGTGGCCATATAATTATATCTAAAAACAAGTTGTGTTAGTAAATGTCGGAAATTTCCCCGTTGTGGGACTAATAAAGGAATATCTTAGTGTCACACACTAAAACACAAGACTTCCATATATTAAATATTGAAATAATACTCAATCTTTATGGTTCACTTCACTTTCATTCAGCCACTATCGCTTCCTAAAATATCATATATATATTTATATATGGTCCACAAAAGTGTTTCTCTTCACCCAGCGAACCCAACAAGAATGAATCTTTTTTTCCTTCAACACTTCCTGTCAGTGAACTCACCAGACTTCCCGTTGGTGACCTCGTCGTCCACAGCGATCTTCTCATACTTCCCGTGACCACTGATGACAAACTTGTACTTTTTACCAGCTGCTGAGGCCTGAAGAGAGATGAGACAAAGTTTGTTCACTTCGATGTGTCAAAGCGTCTCATCACGTCTTCATCATCCTGAAGCACTGTACACTAAAACTCTGCTTTAAGCATTTCATATGATTTCAATAATACGGCTACAAAATGCTTCACAGAGGCAAAGACATAAAGACAGAAACATCAAAACTGTAAACATATAATCAATAATATAATCATATACAACAAAGTGTGTGTCTTAAAGGAAACAATGACATCAGAAAAAGACTGAATAAACAGAACTGAAAGAAAGTTAAGCCCTTAAGTTTGGGTTAAAATGTAGGACTCTGAATGTTATGAGAGACACAGTGATAAAAATATGTAAGTGCTTCAAGTGGAGATAATTAATAAAATCATTAAAACCACAATTAAAGAAAAACTCCAACATCATTAAGGGGGAGGAGGGAAATCTCAGTGTCATTCTGTCGAGTTTTAGGGTTAGACAACTTTATCTTTTTTAAGTGGCCATATTTTGCTCATTTTCAAGTTCATATTTTTATTTTAGGTTTATTCTAGAATACGTTTACAGACTTTAATGTTCAGAAAACACATTAAGGAAGGAACTCCCTTTGTCATGGACTTTTTAACTTAGCAGATGTTGTTCATGCACAAAAAGATAATAACACACTGAAGGTGATGGAGATGACCAACATGCAGAACATGACCTCCTGTGTGTGTGTGTGTGTGTGTGTGTGTGTGTGTGTGTGTGTGTGTGTGTGTGTGTGTGGGTTCACCTTGGCTCTCTGCACCGGCTGCCCTGATGCATCTCCAATCACCTCCCACATGTTCTTTTTCTGCATCACATCTCCAGGCTTCACATCCTGACATATCAATCAATAATCAATACAAACATGAACATGAATTTTAAAGGAACTGTTCAACATGTCGGGAAGCATGTTTGGAAGTGATATGTCATGTCTGCGTGTTCAGTACAGAGCTGCAGTCAGGACTTGGTTAGCCTAGGTTAGGCTAGCTTAGCATAAAGAACAGCTAGCCTGGCTCTGTCCAAAGGTCAGAAATCCACCTACCAACACGTCTAAAACTCAAACATCAACACTCACACTGTCTCATTTTTAAATCCATACACAGAAATGTAAGAACACGGTTTGTGGTTTCAGGAGTGATTTACCTGCTGGAACTATTTCTTCTTAAACTACAGTTGTGATGCGACACTGTGCAGCTTCCCATCATCACAGTGAGGTTGCCAGGTTTGGTATCACTGTGCCTAAAACCTGTGCCAACAGTCCAAATCTGGCAACTCATACAGCACAGGAGAGCTGAGCAGATGGATGCACAGTTGTGTGTCAAGAAATAGTTCCAGCATATAGTGTATAAATAAAATATTAATGTTTACTACAAACAAACAAACAAATATTTGTTCTTAAACTGAACAACCTAAAGTCATGATGACTGGTTTTTAAATATTCTTAATTTGAAACATTAATGCTAAATATTTTTAGAAATATTTTTCTCAGGCACAACAAAGGAAGAAACTGCTTTGTTGTTGTTGTACCTTGTTTGTCCACAAGAGGGAAACCTCACATAAAGTTCTGAGCTGCACCTGAACACATCACTCAGTCAGTGGTAGAAGAAGAAAAAACTACAAATACAACAATGTAAAAACACTCTGTTACAAATAAAACTTCTGCACATATAATCCTACTAAAGTACAGAAGTATTATCAGCAAAATGTAAAAGTAAGAATATTTGTTCCGCAGTAAAATGTCTTAATCTGACATCATTGATCCTACCAATACTGAATATTTAATACTGAGATGATTAATGGGAGAGAAGAAGAAAAACAAAGTTCTGATACACAAATCTGGTTTCATATCTTTTAGACTTTTCAATATTTTCAAGATTTGTAAAATATTTAATAATTTTACGTCTTTGGACTAAGAGCAGTCTTTGAAATGAAACCATGTGAGAAGTTTAGGAGGGAAATCGTCTTTGGTGAACCTCATCTGAAACTACACACTGCTTTATGTGAGCTTCTCATATGTTACATTTATGAAATATAAAATCTGAGTGTGCAGCAGTAAATCATGTCAGACACACAGAGTCCACTTCAACTGAAAAAACAGTAAAAAAAAATTAAATAAATAAATAAAAAAGACCTTCTGGAAGTTCTTGTACTTGTTTTTGATTATTTGTGAATAAATAAAAATATAAATAGTTTTACTGTGTAACATCAAAGAAAAGCTTGGAGGAAACACGTTCATGACTTACTGTCGGCCTGCAGGGCGGCTGTCTGCTGCCGTCTGACGGGCCCCTCACCCACTGAGTGATCAGGTCGGCCACACCCACCTTCAACCCCTCAGTGTCCTGATTCAGAAAAATCACAGAAGAGAAGATGTTTTGTTAATATTAGCGTGTCTCACAGCCTGATGGTTTTATTTCTAAATATCTCATCAGACATTACAGCTGGCCCCTCCCCCTCCATGTTAGCAGATGGGACATGGGCCAAACTAAAAACTCAAAGTGCACGTCAAATGAATTTTTCCTGGGTGTATGGGCGGGAACAAGCGTTGGCAGTAATAATCACGGACACACATGTAAAAACCCTGTTAGAAACTGAACAGGTTTGTTTCAGCTGAACTATGTGTCGAACTTTTATGCAATTGGAACATTTTTTGTAGAAAAGTATGTTTAAAGCTGAATTTAGCACTTTGTCATGTCGGGAGGAAGGAAAAATCACATTTTCTGGATGATTTTTCTTCTGAACCGGATGAAGAAGCAGGAGAGGAGCCTTTTGTTTGTAGAAGAACTGGTTACATTTTGTTGTTTTGTTTGTTTTATTTTCTGCATTAGTTTCTGGACAGCAGGTTTTTGTTGGTGTTGGACCAGAAGGTAATCAGGTGAGTGTTTTCCCACCTTGCAGGTCGCTCCCTTGGTGGCAATCCAGGCCTCTCCGGCCTCAAACAGGTTTTTCTTGGAGGCGACGACCTCAGGTGAGCTGGGCAGGTCAGTCAGTGATGCCTTCACTGCCCGGACTTCCTGGGAGTTCTGCACGACAACCCAGAGTTAGTGTACAGTAATGCTCATACTTTTAACTCATAGGTTTTTAGTAATACCATGAAAATACTTACTTCTAATTGGACAGAGGGTAACTGCACACTTCTAAATCAATGACCTTATGACATATTAAAGACAAATTCAAATAAAAAAAACAACCTCTTATCCAGTCATTTCTTTTTATACCAAAAAAATATAATTTTCTTGAAACAGGTGAATTAATGTGTGCAGTGAGAATATCTCATCATGTTTTGAATTACAAATCAGTTTGACTCAAGAAGAATATTAAAAAGTAATAAATATCTTGAAACAAGAATATTGCCTGAGATAGAAAGTTGATTTTAGAAAACACTTTAAAGAAGTTTACTTTGTGTTGGAAAGAGATTGAAATACATGAATTTTATTGACACAACTAGAGACTATAACATTTAATAATTATAAACAATAATGTTTAGACTGAAGGACTGGAACATAATAAATGATTTTTTGATCTTAGCCAAGTGAAAATGGTAAAAGTGTGATAATGCGCTCTGAAAAATAATGCTGTTATTGTGGATGATCTCTGACTTTAGAGATGCTGGACAAAAATAAACATACAGGATGAAAAGGTGAAACACGTGAGCGTATAATTTTAATTTTGGCATGAAAATGAAAACTGAATTTTTTCATTTTCATAGACAAAAATTATTTATTTTGGCAGCCTTGGACTTCCGTACATTAAAGTGCTATATATGAATAAAATGTGTCAATGTGAGAATAGAATATAAAGAGCATCTTGACACTGGTTCAATATAGTTTCTGCACTTTGTGTCAAAAATGTTTGTTTTTTTAAAGCTCCATCAATGAAGTGTCTTGAGTTCGAGGTCACCCAGCGAGCTGTTAATCAGCCTGAGAACCGCCCGAGGTGAAGTGTAAAAACAGGGAGCGGAAGAATAAAGAATAAAGACCTCTGAACCTCGGGCATTCCCGTCGTAAATCTGTCTGACACATGCAGAAATAAAAACATAGGGCTGTGATGTCATCGCCCAGGTGCTGCAGAGATTTGTGACCTCAGCACAAAAAGGGTCAGAGCTGCTTCAAAGGAACTTCCACAGTTTGGGAAAGACTCATCTGCTGGTGGAGAGTTAGATGAGATCGATACCATTTTGATGTCAGTCCATTAAATATAATGCTAAAGCCTGTTAACGTAACTCAGTTCAAAGACTGAAACCTCTTAAGGTCATTAATCAACAAGTTATACCTGGTTTGTTCAAAGGGTAAAAATAGTTTGTAGCACTTTTACTGGGAGTTATGGTTGAAACCATTTCTTTTATTTAACCAGTGAACTTTAGAAGTGCTGCTTTTTTATGTTTCGACAGAGCTAGGCTAACTGTTTCCACTTGTTTCCAGTGTTTGTGCTAAGCTAAGCAAACTGGCTGCGAGTTGTAGCTTCATATGAACAAACCAGTGACTGTATATAAAGATGGCCGACATGAGAGCTCCCCTAAAGTGAAGCCAAAACATCTGGATGGCCGCCTGGTGGCTGACTGCAGTATAGCTCATAAACCCCTCCCCCTCCATGTTAGCAGATGGGACATGGGCCAAAACTAAAAACCCATCTTTATTTTCGTTGTGGTGTCAGAGGGATGATGGCAGCAGGTTGTCCAGACCAAACCGTCCAATCAGATGCTGTTCCAGCCAAGTGTGAATCAGGTGAGACAATAAGCCTGAAGTTGTCCTGAATGAGTCGCAGGTGTGTGCACACACAGCACAAAGCATGATTTATTATTATTTACTCAAGGACACGTTTGAACTATCTGGATCTGTATTTCCATTTCATGATACTTTTACTTCTTCTACATTAAAGAGGGAAATATTATAAGATAATATTATCTGACAGCTTTAGTTACTTTACCAACCCGGAGTTGACAAAACATATTAGGAACTTTTTAAACATGATGCATTTTATAAAAATAAACTGCCCGACATTTATACAAGTTCAGCTTAAACAATCAGAGATTTCAGCTTCTAAAATGTGACAATTTGCTGCTTTTCATTGTCGAATTCAAATAATCTGAATCATTTTGAGGTTCAGACAAAATGAAGGCGACAGTGTTTAAAGTGTTTAAATGGGATTATAAATAAATCGATTGATCAAACATCAACAACAGTTGTTGAATACTCTTTTTACACTTGACTCCACGCGTTCATGCACATTTTTACATTATTTTAAGTTTATATTTTACGATTTATGTGCAGTTGGCCTGCTGCAAAATTTTCCTTTGAATCCTTTCTTTAAAATGTTTTTTTATTTCGATTTACCAATATTTACAATCTACATCATATAAACATCTGGCCCAACTAAACAAAGACAAAACAAAACAAGACAGGAAAACAAAAAAATCAAGCTCAACTTCATTATGTTCATATCTGATCAACTTAAATGAATTATTTAATATACAGTATAATATAACATAAACATGCATTATACGTTAGTTTTCAAATACAGTTCATCTTTATCAGTTTATCTTCAGCCTTTACACTCTGACCACCTTACATCATGTGTGTGTGTGTGTGTGTGTGTGTGTGTGTGTGTGTGTGTGTGTGTGCTGACCTCCACAGCGTGGGCGTACTGCTCCATCTTGTCGTCGATCTTGGGCAGCAGGACGAGCGGCTGCATCTTCTTGAAACTGTTACTGATTCAAACAAAACAACACAAAGTAGGTGATGAGTCACTGTGATGACATCATTTCTCTTTAAATTCCACCTGAAAGTCACTTTAAGGCTCCAACACCATCTCTCTCTCTCCACCATATCTTTGTACGACACTGTGCAGTGTTGTGTATGATCTTGTATTTTCAGTTCAAACATTCCTTTAAATGGAAGTAAATTAAATTTCTTGTACCTCATTTCACTCACATTTCCCCTAAATTCAGCCTGACCTATAGATGATTGATTTTCTGAAACTTGGGGATCTCCCCTAGGATTTAAAATAAAGTTGTGCAATTCTTTGTTATTAATTTGTAATAAGTTTTAAATTTAATTTTAGTTTTTGTTCAAGATTGTTTTCAGTTTGATCTCAAGCCATTTCTTCAAAGCGGGGGAGGAAACCTCATTCATCATCTGAATCACCTGTTCCAACACTCCGAGCCGCTGCTGCCAAGCCACGCCCACTTTTGAAAAGAGGTTCACACCTGATGATGTCATGACCAACGGAGGGATGACATCAGAGATGCCGCGCTGATCTCACGCGTTTGGATGGACTTTACGAGCTGCTTCACTGCTGGAAGTGAAGCAGCTCGTAAAGTCCATCCAAA
>JBBPCS010006110.1:0-10022 GCA_037974645.1 Hollardia meadi
CCTACTCTACATGTTAAGTGTCATGAGATAACTTTGTTGTGAATTGGCGCTATATAAATAAAATTTGATTTGATAAATTGACTGGTTCTAGTGGGAGAGAGAGGCTGAATGGACTGATTCTAGTGGAACAGAGAGGCTGAATGGACTGGTTCTAGTGGAACAGAGAGGCTGAAAAACTCAGAACTTTCATTTTGAGTCAATTTTGGTGCCCCCTGTGGACAAAAGTGGTAGTTTTCCCAGAATTAAGCAATTCCGATGAGCACCGCTGCCTTGTGTTGTAAAGAACTTGACCTGGCTAGTGTGTGTATTAGTTTTGGAAGCGATTGAAAGAAAGACACAATTGAATTTTAATACTATTCCTTTTTAAACACAGCTGTTTGATGCATAGTGATGAGGTAATCAGGAATCAGAATGTTACATAAGTAAAAGTAGAAAAGTAGTTTATGATCAGCAAAATCTACTTAAAACATCAAAAGTAAACATTCACCTTAAGCAGAATGGCCATTTCAAAGTATTATACATTTAGTTATTGGATTATTATGATTATTAATGCATTAAAATGAAATCAGCATTATGAAGCTACGTTATAGACACACTATGGTCCAGTGTGCTTTCATTTAATCTCCCTGATAACACGTCCTCTAAGGTTGCTTTTGTTGCACTTTATCATTCTTATTCGTAAATAAAGTTTAAGAAAGTCCTGTAATTTGCTGCAAAGCTACAGCCAACTCTAATTTTATTTTATTCTAATTTGACCAGGATAATCCTCTTTATCAGTACTGCTTTCCAGGGAGTCCTGCAGGTCATGGGTACTGAGCATAAGTCTAATCAGAAAGAACAAGTAAAAACACCTGAGCGTGAATTATTCAAGTAAAAGTAACTTTTAATTGCACTGAAGTAAACCTTATGTAGGCTTTGTTACGTTCCACCACTGGGGAATTGATCATTTTTATCTTTTTCTTTTAGTATCAAATATTCACTTTGTGCTGAAATAGTAAGTAGTTTCATCCTTCGTGGAGTATTGACTCTGTTGTCCATCCAAATGTTCAATATGTCCAAAAAAGTATCCAAAGATACACTGCTGCTGTTTGTAGCTTGTTTTGCTAGCTGTCAACATGTGGCTAGCTATTAAATGTCATTGAGACTATTTTTGTTTACATTTATCACAACACAACATGACGTACAATGGTTTTAACTTTTTTGGACAGTTTAATGTCAGCACAAAATATATATATACTGTATATCAACATATTTTCAGCTGAGTTCAGTCACCAGTGTCAACTTGACTAATTCAGCTGTGTTAGCATCAGCTATGCTGTTGTTATGGTTGCTAGCATAGCTGCTAACTGTAGCTAGTGTCGCAAAGTTGATATTGAGTACCAGTGTTAAAGTGTAAAAATGAGCTCATACATGTTTAATATGGGTTGATTATCATCATTAGACAACTGAAGTGAATGCAAAGAAATGCAAACTTTCTAAAACTGAAAGTTACCATTTTTCTGAGCACTTTTAGGATTTCTCTTCCATGCTGTCTTAAAACCAGAGCTTATATTAAGATTATGTTTTAACACTGGGCAGTCAAAATTAGTTATTGCCATTTCCTCATGGGGCAAGACATCCACTTTCTACACATATCTTGTAAATCATAAACCAAGTAAAGCACAGAGCACCAAAACTGCATATAGTAAATTATCTGTGCAATAATTCATAAAAGCTGTTTGATCATGCTTCTTAAAGAGGTGTCACAATTTGTTTTTCCTCTTAAAAAACAAAGAGTACATACGGAATGATAAGGTTTACACCTCTTTTACAAAGGTTTCCAAGCAGCACCTATTCCAACGTAAGTGCCAGCATTTCAGTTGCGTGAGTGATCTCATTACCAACAATAACAAAGATAGAGATAACAAGATCTCTATCACTGCACTATACTTTTGAATATTGACATTCGTACAGATGGACAAACTGCCAGCACCACATTTCACCTCTGTAATAGCACTTGTGTTTATTAAGAGTTAGTGAATCTTGAATACAAAGGTAAAAACTGTGTTGCTGTGTTTGCTGTTTGCAAAGTGATGCATTGTAAGGTTGAACAATGTGGCTCTGTCACAAGCATAGGGCTAACAGGCTGCCTTTCAAAGAAAACCTTGTTATTAGCGAAACAGTGGTCACCCGCAACAGTAAAAGCACTTTGAAACTATTGTATATCTAATCTTTCCCCTCTAATCTTACGTTTTATTCACCATGTAAGTTCCTAAATGGCCAGTCTTCTGATAGCAACCGCCAAATCCTAAATTCTTTTTCAGTCCCAGGACATATTTTCTATTCTTTTGCTTACAACGCAGGAGCTGCGAGTTTGATATGATTAGCCACACCATCTGAATAGAGTAATTGTGAGATCCAAAGAGGGTGTTGCGCGAACTGCGCCAAGACTTCTTGGCACCTGTGTGTTTGTAGACACACCAAATCAAACTGTGAGCAGTGACAGCCACCTTTCATGAGACAATCCTAAAATGAAATTTTGTTTTAAATTGTGTGCAGACTTTGTTAGTGAGGCATGCACACACAAATTTAATTAATGACGTGACACACAGTTAAATTGCCTTGTAATTAAAAATGAGAGCACTGTAATATTTAAGAGTTTGCACATAAAGAGAAATCATCACGGAATTCTACGAAGAGAAATCGTGTTTGCTTTTGGCTTAACCTGCATCCAAAATTTGCATGGCAGTTTCTTCAACTCGTGTTTGACCTTTCCCTCGACTCAAGAACAACATTGTCATGGTTGACAGACAATGAGGTAAAGGAAGCAACAGACTGGATGTCAAATACAAAGCCACAATTGGTGCACTGCGATCTTGAAATGGGGAATGATTGTGCAGGTGTCCCTACTGTAAACAGGTGTCAATGACCCGCCTGAGTTGTTTTGGCAAAGTCAATCAACACCAATAGTCAACTTTGTTGAGTGAGTGAGTGTCATATTGTCAGAATATGAAGTGAGAAATCTTTTCTGACTTTGGTTATGACAGCTTTTCCAAGTGTTTTGGAGGGAAAATCAGTTTGTGTTTGGAAACTTGTGATGCAAACTACTTTTTACTGCTATACATGTTAACAGCACATTATGAATTGAAGGACTTTCCCTTGAAGAGAGAGGTTTATTAATAGTCTTGCTAACTTTAACGTTATTTGTGACAAGGACAGTTTCAGATCAAGTTGCAGTCTATTTCCTGATGATCCACTCCAACAGCCAGGCAGCATGCCAAGGCATTATGCCGCTTGTAGAACAGTAAGTGCTGCAAAGACATGCCTGATCCTGCAGATGTGCAAAAACCAACAGAAATGAGGTCAAGCTCATGTAAAGTTATGTAATGGAAGGGACAGACATGACATGCAGTGGTGGAAATGTGTGGAGAGGTTTGTATAGCTTTTTCTTTACCTGTAGCACAGATTTTTTTTTTTCTGATAAACTGATCAAATATCAGGCCGCAGTTGCGAATAGTTGGAATAGAAGTAGCTAGAATATGAATGTAGATGTATTGATACTGATAATTTGCCTGTTTTGCGTATGTTCACAGGCTGGATGATCGGCAGAGGAACAAAAAAAAAAGAGCTCGACAGTTTTTTGATCAGGCTGTGTGCTGCAGGCGGTGTTGCCATCGTGGATCTAGTAAGGGAACTATGGATACAGCCTCGGAGTTGGAGCACCGTTCGTTCCTATGAAAGCTGCTCAGTCGTGCATGAAGCCAAAAATGTCCGACTTCCCAGATATTAAATTACCCAGATCCTTCCATACCTTCTGCATTATGCGGCTCATTCAGCAAGTAACTAACTTCCCGCTTAGCCCTTCGCTAACTTGAATGAGTATAAAATCGTTTATCCGTGCAGCCCTTATATCTTAAAATGTTATTGGACCGAATCGATCAAATTCTGACATTGAAACGAGTCAATCCGCGGGGGTTGTGACGCTAAAAAAATGTATC
The DNA here is from genome assembly GCA_037974645.1 of Hollardia meadi. Classification (NCBI taxonomy): domain Eukaryota; kingdom Metazoa; phylum Chordata; class Actinopteri; order Tetraodontiformes; family Triacanthodidae; genus Hollardia; species Hollardia meadi. Next base: position 3,978 of record JBBPCS010006110.1, read on the forward strand.
CACCGTTTTACAATAGCTTCTTTCACAATGTGAACTCATGGGAAAAAGTCACGTGACGTTGTAATAACACGGTTTGGGCACAATATCAAATTAATTAATTATGTCAAAGAAAGCCGGGCTATGTCCAAGTTACTTCCTAGAATACCCACTGTTTACCTGTGGAATGTTCCAAATGGTGGTTTTTTTTATGCCCCCACGCCGTATCACTGGTAAATTAACGAATTCAACGTTTCATTCAATGACAATCCAACAACACGAGTGGAACAACATCAAGCCACCAAACTGACAATATACTCCATTTGTTTAGACAGATTTTGCAGCCTGTCCATACCACTGATTATGAACTATAAATAATATACAACAACGGCGTGGCTGGAGGCATTATGTTTTCGGGTTGTCCGTCCGTCCGTCCCATTCTTGTGAACGCGATATCTCAGGAACACCTTTAGGGGATTTCTTCAAATTTGGCAGAACCATTGACTTGGACTCTATGAACTTATTAGATTTTGGTGGTCAGAGGTCAAAGGTAAAGGTCATTGTGACCTCACCTCTGTCCTACTCTTGTGAACGTGATAACTTGCTTTGAGGGAATTTCTTCAAATTTGGCACGAATGTTAGATTAGAATTACATTAGATTAGAAATTAGAATTTGTAGCTTCTTTGCTGCACCATCCATATTTGAAGCATTGTAGTCCAAGACAAGCTCTTTGATTTTGTTGATATTGAGCTTCAGGTGATTGTTGTTGCACCATGTGACCAAGCTCTCTATCAGTCACTACATATAGGAGTCTGGACAGACATAGATGTGGACTGAACCTGACAGACGATAATTCTGGTTTAACATTACACAACTTTCGGTCTTTTGTTGCCCCTGTCTCAACTTGTTTGAAACATGTTGCTGGCATCAAATTCAGACTAAGCATATATTTACAAAAATCAATCTTGGTGAATCAATCAAAGTTGATGAGATCAAACATTAAATGTATCGTCCTGTTTTCAATTGGGTGTATGTCAAAAAGCATTAGCAAATTACATCACATTCTGTTGTATTTATGTCTTACACAGTGTCCCAACTTTTTTCAAGTCTGGGCTGTAATTACTATAGCTGTGTATTAATGCATTAGAGACTATCACTGTTTAGTCTGTCTGTTTTGTAAGTATGTAGTTCTTGTTGAAGTTCTTGTTCAAAATGCATCATGTTCATCATTCTCTCATTAAGTTTTCTCCTGCTGCAAAATGTTGATGTTAATCTACTGTGATTGCTGTGATTGTCTTGATGTACTGTACTGAAATAAAGAGATGTATAGGTTTGAGGTTAAACTGCATTTTCAAGTCTTTATCTTTAACACGGTATACTTTGGATTGGATCCATATGACATAAAAGGGCTGTTCTGTTTTCTCTGCCTGAAAGATCCCCCCGAATAATTGTGAAGCTCTTGAACTTGTTTGTCCACTTTCAGTTCCGGTAATATATTCCAAAAGGGTTCACTGTATGCAATCTTACTCTTAATGTACATGATTCACCAGCAGAGACAGTAAAAACCTATATAATACCAACTTTTGTGTCCCGCCTCTTCATCAAGTGTTGGTGAATACTGTACCTACCTCAGCAAGATGTCATCATCCAGGATGCTATAAATTGTGAAATCTCCAGGTTGATTAATCTGAGCACTGTATCTTTCATCGGTGTTTGTGGCATTGTGATTGGCTATCTGGCAACACAGTAGAAGAGTTTGGACGTGTCTTCCCCTGCGTGCAACAGTGTGTGACATCAACTTCAAGCTATCTGCTGCTTCAGTTGTTTCAAATATGTTTTGCTGGCACCGTCCTTCCTTCGCTCGGGGACATGCAAAGACGCTCCGCTAAAAGTTTGACTTCTGTGAATGGAAACTGAAAACAATAAATAGACGTGCACGCTTGATACATTACAAATGTAATGAAAGAGTCTAGAGACAGAATGTGATAATGATTTAAAGCTGAAACTTTGCTCGTGCTCGAATAACAAAAAAGACAAAGCATCTAGATTCACATTTGTCAACTTGTTTCACCACACTGCTGCTAGTCTGCGATGGAAAATATCAACCGATCAGGTAAAGTGAAACTGAATAAATGATCAATTTTGACAGTGATGCAACCCCGCATGTGTAAACCATCAAACGAACCTGATCCTCATATTTTATTAACAGAGTATGAAGCACGTCAACGTTGCACCATGCTCCACCAAACATGTCAACATTAAGTAAACAATTGCCATTCAAATAAAAGTGGAAATAGACGTAACAATCCTGTTTATGTTGTTGCATTAAAAGCAGCTAAGACAGGCGATGTAGAGAGTGACTTGCTGTCATGCCCATCCGTACCATGACCATTAATTATTGATAAAGGACACTGGAGATGATGATCATTTCCAAACTTCACAGCATGTTCTTATTTAACATAATAATCTGCTTCAATCCACATATGATGGCCTTTCAAAAGCAACATTTACACTGCGGTCAAAACTATTTGCTCTCTCGCTTTAGCACACACGTCAGGAAGGCAAGCACCTGTGATAGTAACAGGGCGGTCTAGCAGCTATCTAACAGCCCCATAAATTATGTTGACGCAACCACAATAACAAGAATGTATTTTGGTTGTCAGCCCTTCCTGCTCAGTTTCTAGACTGAAGCAGAGGAGATGTTTAGATGTGAGTACTCGAGTACTCTATAATCATTTAATGCAAGGACTACATCTCTTCTCTCCACCCTCCTGTTGTCTTCCTGTCATGTCTGCACAAGCAGACGAAACACAAATACCCACTGCGCTCATAATTATGAGCACACCAGCTTTTATACATGCTTTTTTTTCTTTCTTCCCGAACGATAATAACTTGTAAAATATTTGTACGAAGTAAATATCCAGCAAAAAAAAAACCCCAATTATTTGTACTCTATTCAGATAGTTATTCAGCTTCAGCTCCACCCCTGATATTTACTAAAAACACTGGAAAATCAAATCATCAAACCTAGAAAATATGAAAAGAAAGTTAGTTATAGGAGCTAAAGGTGGAAAAAGTCAAAATATCAAATCAATAATTGATAAATTAGGCATTATTTGTTTAGGCTAATTATTTGTCACTTTTTTTTCCATCTCCAAGCTCAAACCTCCCAACTTTGTGTGTCTGTGGAGTTTTTGGCAACGTTCAACTAATTATTTTTGGTTCACTCTCAACGCTCTCATTACTTTCATGTGCAGGCGCAGCTATGCACTAAAAACCCACAGTGCACTATCTGCTCAGCACCAAAAGGCACACACAGACATAGCGACTAGCTAGTGAGCATAGTGAAGCACTTAGCAGCTAAAGAGTATTTTCCTTGTTGATGGGGAACAAAAGTTAAAAGGAGATTGAATTTTGGAGCGAGTAAATGCTCATTTGCTCCATATCGGCTGTGGGTGTGTCACTCCTCGCTCCCTCACAGTCAACTTAAAAGGTGATGATATGTCAATTATGGGTTTCTGCTGACCGCAAGAAGTCGAAAATTTAATCTGCTATATAAACACTGCAGTCACTTCACAAATGGGTTGACGCTTGAAAGATTGCAAATACTGTAAGTCATGCAGGATGAGTCCTACGCAAGCGTGCCCCACAAGTCAAAATTAATGAGAGAAGGAATCATTTAAATTTGCTTTGAAGACAAAACTTAAAAGCCCCAGTGTGATATCATGAATACGGCGGTGGTTTCTTTGTTTATTCAGCTTTCTGCTTCAGGGTCTGTGCACGTTCCCATTAAAAGGGTCATTTTGTGCTTTATTTGACTGAAATGGACGGATCAGGCGCCGCCTACTTTACTCAAGAGGAACGGGTTGCTGTAATGAATAGCTATGAAGAATGTAAAAGCAATTATTACCAAAAGTCACAAAAAGCAACACTGTTGCTGCAAAGTAAATTAAGTTAATAAGTAAATAAGTTAATACATTAAGTTTTTTACAAATGCACACTCAATACGTCCCGTTTATTCCCATAATGACAGCTGCTCATTGAGGAGCTCTTAAACCTGATATTTAAACATTATAGGGCATTTAAGTCTGACACAGTCCCATAATGAAGAATGTGTGGAAATCATCACTTTTTATTAAATTAATTTTAATGATAAATACCAATGGACTAATCAGTTTTGTAATCGGTGTTCAGCAAATCAGAACAAGGCATAGAAACATCACCCATAGTGGTCTCTAGTTGCTGTGCCTTCATCTTTTTTTTTTAGTGTATGGATAATACGCTGCATCGCCAGCTGAATGCATGCAGGTAGGTTAGGAGCAAAACATGATGTGTTCACTGACATAAAGGTGACATTACTTACGGCTCAGCAAGTTTGCATATAATGTATTCCCTCATCTGAGAATCTTTATCGCTCATAGAAACAGTAACACCCACCTGAGCGATCCAAGTTTCATATTAACTCTCTCTTTATTTTTGCCTCTACCTCCTGAAATAAATATGTGGCTCTTTGGCCGCTAAGTGCTCTGCTCTGTTCACCAGTTGCTACCTGCGTCTGTCTGCTTGGTGCTGGACAGGAAGTGTGCAGTTGTTCATCTGAGCTTTTTCATTGACAACAGCTGCCTGCTGTGGGTGAAGATGTCATGACGTAACGAAAGCCAGACAGCTAAACATAAAGATAAAATTAGAAGACACAAGATAAGGGCGAACTGCAGAGTTCGTCACAGTTCCCTGTCGGTTCTGATTTTAACTTACATGTCATTTGATCCAGTTATATAATAGAAATATTGATTAATTAATTACAATGTCTGCTGTACTCTGCTACGTTTCAGACGGACATGAATTTTATTAAACTACAATTACCCAACATCCCTAGTGAATATTTACCTTTGGAGATAAACATTTTAGAGACAAACTTATAAGTCATAATCTCATAACATTGGCATGTTTCCTTGCTATAGAGGTTAGACTGCTGCTGAGTATATAAAAGTAAAACTTTGCACCTGGAGTAAAAACATCAAAATGTTTTCTATGTGGCCAGTTTTCATAAATTTACTTCTACTTTTGATGCCTTTTGATAATAATTCTTCTGCACTTTTTCTCCTGGGTGATTTTGAATGAGGAATTTAGCTTTAATATAGTATTTCGTCTTTAATTTGACTGAATGATCTGCCACCACTTTACTCCGAGGTTTTGACACTCTGAGCCATCTCTTTGCAAAAATTTGGCTCACGCTGGTCGTCGTTTATGATTCCCGCAGTGCTCCCCACCCAGACAAACAAAATCCCTAATCTAATCACATTGGTACTCCCGAGGCAGTACGAACTCTATCAACCAGATGGTGTATGAAAACACACGGCTGCTTCCTGTCTGACACCGACTCCACCACTTAGACCGTGAGGTTCCTGCAATACTGTGTAAATGTGAGTCCCTTTTCAAACACTTAAATGTTTATCTTAATTCAAATCTGATATCACTGCTGTGCCCATGAGAGCAGCAACCAGTTCTTCATTAAATATTTTTTTTAAGTTTGAATTTTAATCCGCCTGTGATCCTGACTAGAAATGAGCACAAAAGGATTAAAAACACGTTAACTTTTTTTTTTGGTGCATTCATTCATTTTCTGTGCTCATTTTCACTGAACTTGCTGCAAAGCTACTAAAACCCCCTACAATGCTCCACATAAATGACGACAACAAAGGCAACACTCTACAGAATGATGAATGGTGTTTTATGTACTGACACATGTGCTTCATTCCTTCACTTTCATGCTCACGAAGCGTCGAGCTGAAGGCGTATTTGACTTAACAGACATGATGAGCAGTTATTCATCATTAACTAAACAAAGCTATTGACTCAAGTGCAGTCAGAGATCATGGATATGATAGGAGCTTTGGAGAGGCCACGCTGAAACATAAGTCAATATTTGTCCTCAGGCACCCTGTCACACGATGTCTACACAAGCCCCATTCAGTGCTCCCCACCTGCATGCACCAACACACACACACACACACACACACACACACACACACACACACACACACACACACACACACACACACACACAC
>JBBPCS010006111.1:0-33759 GCA_037974645.1 Hollardia meadi
CAAAGTCAAAATTTTGGTGTCCTGACAACATTACTGTTAAGTATAATGGCGGTCCAGCCATATACTAGGTTTCACCTGGTCTTGTTTGAGCTTGCTAGCTTAAGGAGGTGGGGGGCATTTGAGCCCCAAAATATTTAATATTAGCCTAGCTGGCTAGAGGTAGCATTGGCAGCTTTTTAAATTAAATACAAGGATGTGTATATTTACTGTATAGGCTTTTTTTTTTTGTTACAGCTGCAACATTTATATGGTTGATTTATAATTATTTTGGCATTGTTGTTGTTTGACCTAACGGGGTAGATATAGTAGTGTTTGCTGAGCTTGCTAGCTTGGGGTTTGGGGACGTAGACAACACGGCTATCATTTAAAGAGACATTATGAAATAAAAAGTGACATTAAATAAAAGTGGCCTATCATGGAAAAATACCACTATTAAACATTTTTGTAGCCTAATGAAAAGAAAATTAACTTAATAAAATATTATTTAATTTATATTATTTACCAAACTTTTTATCCTGATTATTTATTTCAGAATGATTTATTTAATATTGAACTCTTTGGGTCTCCATACCACATATAGGCTATTTCTATAAATTGTATTTCTTGTTTCCCACATCTGTTTTCTAGAAAATAAAAGCTTACCTTACTTATACCTTGTATATTTCACCATCACTGGTCACCATCTGGTCTACGAAATTAATGTCGACAGACAGCCATAAACCACTTGGCACCGTTCTCCCTCAACATATTATTGTATTCTCAACTACACCTGCAAAACTGAAAGATTTATGATGTGAGACAGAGAAGGATGAGTTTGATTTTAACCTTTGCTCACATATAGAGTTTACCACAGGAGAGTTACACAATACTGGTTTCACCAAGACAGGACCAATAAAAAGGCAATTTGTCAGTTTGGTTCAGGTTGTTTGTCTTCGTTGTCGGAAACCTGCAGGGGTCTCAAAGACCGCGTTTCGATATGAGCAGCGGCAGCTAGATGTCATTAACTCAACTGCTTCCTCTGTCAGGAGCAGGTACATTACACTCGATCTATTCATGTCTAATAAAGGTCTAATGTGTTAGCAGCCTGGTGTATTTGTTGACACTTCAACAGACACACTTTCCCAAAGAAAATACACTTTGTCAATTAGAAGGTGCTTTAGATTTAAATTAGAGCTCCAGAGAAGTCCTGCTGCTCCTCTCTTCTCATACTGGTGGAAAAAGACCAAATACCACGGCCATGTGTTACGAATCAAATGGAAATGATGGAATTAAAATGAAATGGGGCACTGAGATAGCCATTTAATTAGCGCCTGTGGTAGTGATCAGAGTGAAATTCAAGAATAAAATCATGTGGTGCATTTCCATCAAGGCTATTGCATGACTATCGCTTTTTTCCCCTCAAACTGGTCTTCTGCAGTAAAGGACTCATCTCATGCCTGCTGCAAAGCCACAGCACCTGGTCCCTTAAAGTCGCTCAATGTGTGGGAGCGAGGGCGTAGATTTCTAATGTGAAACGCCCAAATAAAGAATGTATACGTATCGAGAAAGATCTTTTTTGACATTTCACTGACTTCGGTTTTTAAACCTCTTGGACTACCGTGGCAAAGCCTGAAGGAAAATAAAGAAATCTTTCACCTCAGTCTAAACATGGGCACATACGTAGTAGCACAAGCACATAAACAATGTAAAGTTGGAACAGTCGCACAATTTCAATCAGGCCTCGTAGCCAAAACACAAACGAAAAGACTTCCGGGAGTCGGGGCAGGGCCTCCGCCGAAGTGCTGAGAGTCCCACTCACATTTACAGTTTGTAATCATCGCCTCCCCGACGTGATGAAAGGACAATTAACAAGATGTTGAAGATCACGCTTGAAATGCAGCTGACACTTATTCTCTCTCATCCATTTCTCACTTACAGCTCCCCGCTGCTGATTTCAGAAAACAGAGAGCATCTATCTGTTTGTCAGGAAGTGGTTTCACAGACTACAGAGGGACCCACCTAATCGGAGAGTGGCCAGACCGAACTGCTTGCATAATCCACCGAGAATTTATTTTTTCAGAATATATTTATTATGTTTTTCATTTCAAGAAAATAATAAGACAAAATAAATGAGAATAAAGGGCAATTACTGTATATCCATCCATGCCCCTCTTCGCCCCCAACAACAATCAACAATCACTGGACTGTGGAAGACGGGATAATATCCAACTGGATTATTTATAATCTGAATGCAAGTGTCCGCTAACTGAACTATAGCTCCATAAAAAGTTTTATCAGATGGAAAAAGGCCACATTTCAACTGGCAAATGGTCACTATGACAAAGAGCAGTGTGGACACCAAATTGATTACATCATACTGATGTCATTATAGGTGCAATTCATGATAGGAATAATAATCTTTAAAATAACAAATAAGAAAGTAATAAGACGTCATTTACACCATTTTAAAGGCTGAAATCTTCACTGTGGGGCTTCACACTACTGCTTTCATCTTATACAGTAAAGCTTAAAAAATAGTGTCAATCAATCAATTTGGGATCTTGGGACTTCCAACCTGTTCTCATCCCAGCTCGTCACATACTGGCATTTTGTCATGCGCCTTATCCAGACACGTAAGGTACCCTTTGGCATCCGTGGCCGGCACACTACGCCTTCCCTTGAGCACTTATAGCCGATGTGCAAAGGCTCACGCACCACACGTCTTATCCTGAGACACAAGGTCTACGTTCCTTCGTTAAGTTTGGGCAAAAAACCACGTTGTTGGGTTTAGGAAAAGATCGGCGATGTTTGGTTTCGAATGGGACATGAACACCGGTCTCCTGGGTGAAAGTCATGTGTGTGACCCTCCACTCAACCCTGACCTCCACTCCTCTTGGCGCTTTCCTGCTTTGGAAAGTACGTCGCTCTGTCTTCTGTTCAAGTCGTCTGATCCTGACGCGGACGGCTTTTCGTTAAACCCTTGTGCATCTTTGCCTGACACCAAAGGGTACCTTGTGCATCTGGATGGGACGCGAAGGGCCGTGACAAAACATTGATATCTGACGAGCTGGGCATGAGAACGAGCTGGGACTTCCTGAGACTTAGATTATGCCGGACAGGGTGAGAGAGAATGCTGCAACGCTGTTTTGCTGTGACGTTCCAGAAATAAGAAACTTTCACCCAACTTTCCATCTGCATGTTAGATAATGAGTAGATAATGACTGACTTTTAACTTTGGGTGAACCGTTCCTTTAGGGGGAGTGAGGACTCAGCAGTCAATGGTTGTATAAAACAAAGCAGTCAGTCAAATAGGTCCCCTCCACACTTAGACCCGGCACAGATAACTACACTACTCGACTTATCACTACTGCAAATTTCCTCCTGGTGATAAACAGTGTCTTTTTGTCTGATCACCAACATCCTGTGACAGCTGAAAACATATTGCTGAGATTGCTATATTGCTGAGATAACAGATTGCCGTTAGGCTCATCTGTTCGGGTACACAGGTATCCAGTGCGTGGTGATGGCTGCGCAAGCATCTGTGTATGTTGGCTCTTCATGTGTGAAACAGAGCATCTCTGTGCACCGAGTCACTGTTAATGTTTGTCTCACAAGTGCTTGGACGCTTGTGTCGTTCTTGGCTTTGTGATGAAGGGGAGCATTCGTCTGGCCAATGGGACTCGACAAATATTGTGCTGAAATATAACTCTACGACTTTATGTGTTTAATATCGCTTCCGCTGTTGAATAGCTGTGCGCTGCGAGGCCGGCCAGGCCTTCGCTTCCTGCTATTGACTGCCGGCCTGTTGTTTTTACCTGCTCAGACAATAACTTGGCACAGAGGCTTTGACCAACAGACGTCAACATGTGCAGAAGCCTGTTTGTGATTAAGGGCTGTTTAGTTTTACTTTATAGACATGAGGCAAACACTTGATTGATTTCTGAAAGCGGGTGGTGAGTACAAGCCTGAGCTGTCTGAAAAATCTGGACGACGGAGATAAACGGGTAACGTTTCCCCCTTTTTCAGCAAAGACTAGTGAGGTTTGCATGAGCAAGATGCTTTTCACCTTATTGTTCCAGTTTCAAGCAGTAGAAACCCAGATGTAACTGTGTGTAATGTCTGAAATGAATGTGAAGCAGGGTGTTGCTGGAAAAAGAGCAGCGCTCAGTAATTCTTTCCTGGTCAAACACATGGACGGAAGCTGGAAGGCACTCAGGAGAAAACAAACCTCCATCAACACTGAACGCTTCTCCAAAGTAGCAGCATCCATAAAAGTTTGTTTGGTTATCGTTTGTCCTCTGGGTTTTATTTTCTGAAAGAAAAAAACAGCATGCAAACACAGTTTTGTTCAGCCAACGACTTTGGAAGGCTTGGATGTCTGACTTTCTCATCAGCACATAAATGGAGCGCCATAGTTATGGTTAAAAAAAACACCAAACAAAGATCATAGTTGAAATCCCACATTCGGATTAGCACCAAGAGCTAATCAAACTATCTGTGTGCTACATTTGAGCCAAATCCATTTATCATTAGCTGAGTGAAACAGGTGTTTACTCAATATCTTTTTAAAAGCTCATCCTGTAGCATGGCTCAGTCAATGACTCAGTCGTTTGGAGCAAACATTTATTATCGAAAGCAGACGAGTCGAACTTTTCCAAGAAGTTGCCTGTTCACAAAGTTTGTCCTGTTTACAACACGTAACAGCCATCTTATTTATTTCTTCTTTTTTTTTTTTAGTTTTGCAGACAATTAGCAACAAAATATGACATTGGCCAAAGTTTCATGTCACCACTTGAATTACAATATGCTGAGAAGTTATTATGGAATTTTTGCCCAATGATGCCAAAAATAAACTCCCTAAAAACAGCTTTGATTAGCACTGTCCATTTTGCTGGCGGAAAAGTAGATGCAGTAAGGAGCTTCGTTTACTTGACGTATAGAATTCCGTACATTCAAAAGGCACAGTTCACCCAAAAAAGAAAATTCAGTCAATATTCACTCGTAGCGAGGGACATGTTTTATGTGAACAGTCAAAAGAAAAACCCAAAAACATAAAATGGCTCCATACAGCTCGTCCGTCGTAATCCAAGTCTCCAGAAGCCCAAGATTCCAAATTGATGTGAAAATACGTCATTGACCTGCTTTTATAAGCTGAAATCTTTATTGTAGCTGCTAAGCTGAAAGATTTATCGCGCTTGGCCACAGTGAAGATTTCTGCTTAAAAAAGGGAGTAAATAATGTCAAAAGAATTTGGGTTTTGTGGGTTCTGGAGACTTTACTTACATTACACAAGCTGTATGGAGCCGTCCTATTTATCCATCAGCATGGGGGTGAGAATAGAATGACAAAATTTTCATTTCTGGGTAAACTGTTCCTTTTAATATTGATGACAGTGAATCAATTACAGCCTTCCAGAACCTCTTAACATAATTATGAGTGGGATAACCTCACCACAGCCCATGTGTGCACATTTGTGATAGTCATTACAGTTGTCTAACTGTGATTTCAAACACAGAATGAGCCACGGAAATCGATTTACCACATTTTGACACATTTAACCGTAAATAACAGAACAAAATGCGAAATTGTGTGAATTCTACATTACTGGAGGATCCAGCAACATCAGCACCAGTCAGAAATTCATGCATTCAAACAACTGAGACAAAGCACTCCACACAAATCTGACCTGCAAAGTAAATATTCAATCATTCATCATTCACTAGGGATGCATGATATATATTGACCAATAAATTATTGGCCCAATAAAAAATAAAAAAATCTATATCATGACATATCATTTCAAAAACCTCATTTCATCGGGTTGAATCTTTACTGGCATCATAATGGCAGAATAAACAGGCAACAACATAAAGTAAACTGTAAGCTAAAGTAACCTTTGCATCCAAAATTTGGCATTCAGCCCATAAAATATGTCACTAGAATAAGTTAAAATAATCTTGGGCCACTTTTCAGCAGTCTGTAATCGTGGAAGGCAACATCCAGATAACATGCTACAGATTACAGTTGCTAATTGTGTTAATAATCTTTTTTTTTTCTTCTTCTTTTTTAGAGCAATCTGCAGCCTGCGTGCCTCGAGCAGGCAGTGTCGTTACTGTATGAGCTGCTGGCTTTGAGAATATATCACCTGTGAATAAATCAAACCACGACTCTGTTTATTTTGGCTCACATTCGTCTGTAGTGCTGCCATGTAATGCGGTAACACCTATGTAAGGCTGCGTGAAGAGTTCTGGGAGCCACATGTGGGATCTGCACAACGTCACAGCATGATTTCATAAAAGGTTTGGCTTTCGCAAAATTAATTTTCAACAAATGTGATGAATGGCTTCATCGCCAAGTATCATTTCAGACAATAAACCACCGCATCTGTCTTCTTGATTAGGCTGCTTTTGAATGCGATCCATGCTTATGCACGCAACTTTGTCTCCACCAGGTGCTCCAGTGATGCGTGCATGAAGGCTGTTTAATGTATAATGTTTTTGTTGTTGCATTACTACAATATGAGGTCAGATGAGCACGTTTCCATGATTGGACGCTAAAGGTTTCGAGCCCAAGACCGCAGAGAAACCAAATAAGACTTTTCAGTATCATCATCAGGGATGTGATGGAAGATAAAACAGTGGAAAATTCGTTCAATGATGAAGAAATTAGGTGAATAAACACAAACAATAACCAAGTATATGTATAACCTTTTACATTAAATACCCTCGTTCATGTATTTTACAATAAGACCTTTTACATCTTAAATATATAAATGTTACTGCAGTAAATAAGAAAAGAAATACATGCCCAGACTAAGCACATACAAGTCAAGGTGTTCTGAGAATTATATACAAGGCAGGGCTAATTTATTTAGCACGTTTCATACCCCAAGGCAACCCAAAGTGCTTTACAGATTATGCAGGCAAAAGCACGAGACAGAAATGATTTTAAAAAAAATAAGAGCAAGCAAACAAATGCACACAGAATAAAAACAAAAAAGTTAAAACATTAAAAACAAACATCAAAAAACGTCAAAATTCATTAAAAGCAATGGTAGACAGGCAGCTTCATCAGGGGTTTTGTTGACTTGTGTACTTCCATTATCCAAAATGTTCCCAACAACGTTCAAACCCTGAGAAATCGTGAATTTATTCAAGGAAAAGGTGCGTTTCATTCGGTCGCCTGTGGCTTTAACTTCCAGGAGAGAGTCGGAGAGCGAGGAAGGAAGTCGGCTAACGTGACTAAAACTTTAAAACGTTAAACCAACTCCCATGATCCCACGCTACTTACTGTGCGTCTGTTTTTTTTTGTTTGTTTTTAATTGAGGGACCACCTAGCAGCCAAAAGTACGTGCTGTGTGTTTAAGTATTTTGGACCGTTCAGTGATTTATGGACAAGCAGTCGAATTTTGAAGTTGATTCTGTGAGAAACTGGTAGAGCTGGAGTTCCATGCTGACCTTTTTTGGTCCTTGTTCCAACCCTGGCAGCAGCATTTTGGATCAGCTCTCTGATTGCTGTCTAAGACAGACCTGTGAACAGTCCAGCCTGCTGGAGATAAAAGCATGTCAAACTTTCTCTTTTGTTTTGATATATGCATTTATACACATCTGTTTTAGACTACTGTATATAAGGGATTTAAGTGGCCTTCACTAAAACTCCACTTTGTGCTCATTACACCTCCATTAAACTCAAGCACTAATGCTCATGGTATTTATCTTAATGTGACCCACTTGTTTAGCTTTCCCCCCCCCGACTTCAGTGCTGGGGCATCAGTCGCAAACACAGCGGAGCTACGCAAGTAATGAGGTGAATGTCAAGAGTCTCTGAAGTCACAACAGTCATTTTAGCCACAAGAAAACTGCAGCGGCAGAGACACAGAAAGGAAAACAAAATCAATGAATCACTATTGTTTCAACTCCTCTGTCAACATCAAATTCACTTTATGATACTGTTTACCGTTAGATTATTATAAAACTTTAAATACTGTTTATATTATAGAAGACATCCTTAGACTCTGGTTGCGTTTGGCGTACACTAACACTAGTGGGGTTCAAATCTGGTATATTTCAGCCAGTTCTCACTCCCAGCAGGTCAACTGCGACAGCCTGGTCAGTGGCCGTTAACTTGTAACTATAGTTACTTTTCTCTGGGACTTCTCAGCGGGAGACCGGGGTTTGAGTCCTGTGTGCGTGACAAAGTGTTGCTTTTAAACTTTATGACGCGTACGTATTCTACTTACGTAACTTAACATTCTTATTTTAACCCAAAGTATCTTTTCCTGAACATAAGCAAGTTAGGTTCCTTGTTAGATTTACAATTGATTTTAAAATTTTATTGCTCCAAAGTACACAGATTTACTGACGTGGTATGTGCCCTCCTGACCACTGAGATCTGCAGATGAAGCCCTGCTGTTTACCCCCAGGCCGCACTATTAGAGTAGCCCCCACACTTTTGTTACATTGTTAAAAAAAAGTGCTATATAAATAAAGCCAAAACCAAACTGCAACCGTTTCACAATGTTAGTAACAATGGAAAGATTTAGTATAATATGTGTCAGCAAGCTTTATTTTGAAAGTCTAACTGGATATTGCATCTTTATTATTGTCAACTTGACAGCGGAGCCCTGCATCTTCAAAACTGTCGCCGGAGCGTCATAATATTTGTGAGAATGTGTCGCATATTTTTTAGATTTGGGCTACTGAAAGACTTGGTTAATGTTACGGAAAGATTGGGGTTTTGCATAATATTCAATTTTGTTTTTTTCTGTATTTAACCAAGGCAATAATCTATCGCTAACCTTAACCGAGTGCTTTAAGTTGCCTAAATATAATTATAAAAAAATGTTAATCGTGATTTCGACATTGTAGTAAAACAAATTAAATGCAGTAAAAGTTTTGTAAATATGTTTTCATATATGATATTTTTATATTGACGTTTCCTACAAAAGCTATTTTCTGATGCAGATTGGTTGTCTAAGGAGAAGGGGTTGTTGTTAATAAAGCTGGGATCAAGTAAGTTCACTTTTCAATGCATCATCATTTTGCATGTGATGAAGTGACGTCTGCTATTTGCACAAAGAGATAAAAAGCGTATCAATCAGTCGCAGCTGTTTGTCCCTGAACTGCATCCAAACCAGGCTCAGGCGGAGGCCAGCTGCTGCGGCTGCTGCTAAGTGATAAATGTGCAGGTACCGTTAGTGGAAACAGCAGGAGGCAGGGAGGTAGTAATTATCTGAACTTAACAACAATATACACTGGCACTGGTTCACACTCTGTAAAATATCCTAATATTTACTCTATTATTTCCAGCGTTTCTTTTGGAAATTACGACCCTCGTCTCTCCGCCTGAAACTGTTGACCTCCCGAGAGAGGCCATGTTGTTCCTGCGGCGGCTGCATCTCTACCTTTGATTCCAAATATCACCTCTGTGCGACCCTGACCTTTGACCTCGGGTAGTAAATTCCCTGCTTGCTCAGGTACCTCGGCGCCACGCTCCCGTGGGACCCGTGCAGCGCTTTTAATTGCTTATCCTCGTCTCTGTGCAGACGTTTGTGGCACTGCAATTGTTGCGTCGTATAAATTTGTGGGCCTGACGTCGGGTTTGGAGGAGGACCAGTGCCAAGGAATATAAGTGAGTCTCTGTGGCCTTCTTGTGTGTCTTGGACAAGAATGCAGTCATGAAGAATAGGAGTAGTTGGGTTCAAGGCTCTGTGAACTAGGGCAGTCTGGATATGAATATTTTTGGGCTTATTATGCTACAATTTTACAGAGGAGGACACATGACTCTGTGACATGGTTTTGATGGATCACAGCTTCGTCTTTGCCTTCACTGTGGTTAGAATAAAGGACAACTTTAATGCCATTAATGAAGGGCAACCACTCAAACTTCATTAAAGACATCAGTACAGGCCAATGTGAGCTTATTGGAAAGCGTATGAATAGAACGACACTTTTGTGATCATTTCGTGTCATTTCACACCTTTTATGCTTTTTTCATGGCATTTAAAGCCGTTCACATTTTACGAGTTTTAGACATTCACCATGTGACATTTGTTGTCTTTGTCACATGACCTATGGTTGCAGTTTGGTTAGGTTTAGGAAAAAATAATCACGGTTTGGGTTATAATCCAATATCAACTTTCGGTTTCACACGGGACACAAAATCCGGTCTCCTGGGTTGAAGTCCACTGCTTGTTAGAGCCATCCACCACCCCAACCTTTCTCGCTCTTTATACGACCTCATCTTACATTGTTTTCTCTCTTGCATTCGTGCCTAAAAATTCATTAGAAAAGCCTAATGCAAAATGACTTAAGACACTGGGCGTGTTATTCATATGCCGTTAGGTGAGACCAGGCTGTACAGGCAGCATAACACCTGACAAGTTTTAATATAACTTTAAACAGATCATTAAAATAAAAAAAAAAATACTGTTTTCACATGCCAAGTGAGCCAACACACTGCTCGTGATTAGCCTCTCAGTCTGCAAACAAATAAATGCAGAGTCAGTATCTCAGCTTTGACTCTGAACTGATAGTCCTGGTCCAAGCCCCAGACCAAACGCACTTATCCTTAGTTTTTGCAGAGTTGTCCAATCACGGCAGCAGCTCTGGGGTCAAAGCAGCAGAGCCAAGGCCCCGGAAAGGACCTCATTCACCATCCATTCACTCCGTCTTTCTGTTGCCAAACCCCTGGAGCCGACCTTTGCAGCCAGGCTGTCCCGTAATAATAAAGACTACAAGTGGGAAAACAAGAGTAGTGAAATGGTGACAACTCTGCGTTTTTAATGCTACTTCTCATAAAAGAAACTCTCACTCCTTCTATTTTATTTCTCAGAGACATGGAGGCTTAGAGACTTTACATTTTCAGCCCTGGATGAGACATTTTCAGGTTTCCACGGCTGTTCCTGTTGCAGCCCGAGGCTGTTTTTTTTCCACTTTCAGCAGAGGTTTGGTTCCATTTTGGAAGCTGGTGCTCCTTTTTCAGGCAAATTATCCTAATCACTGCCAATGTGCCACAGGCTAAGAGGGCAACATGATGATTTATACTTGGATTAAGTGATTTAAAAGTTCTTTAAAATATTTTACTGCTCTGTTTCTCCTATAGCACACATGTATGGGTGTAGACGGGTATGAGCTGAAATCGCAGCTTGCTGTTCCTACTCCGGCTTATGCATCATTTATTTGTACGAGCAATTATAAGAAATAGACGAAACCGATGTGGTGGTACCAACTTGAGTGATTTAGGATAAGGTAATTCAGACATTGCAGATATGGGAATTGCTTTTTCCGGGGTTTTTAAGGTAGTTTCGAAGAGCAAGACGTTTTCTTGGCTCCTGCTTGAAAGAAATGAAAAGTGGCAGGCGGGAGGTTGAAGGGTTGGGGTCTGGATCTGCTAAGCTGACACTGATGAAGTCTTTCGAGAAGTCATAACCACGCCTGGAAAGTCCTGCCCACTCTAGCATGCTACCACACACACAATCTTTGGAGCTCATGCTGTGTTAGTTTTGGGTTATTTTTAGTTGGTGGCTGCAATTCACATTTCCACACATCTGCGTCTGTGCCCGTGTTGTTCTTTAAGATGCTGTGAAATGATACATCACTCCCGCGAGGCAATGACGCGTACAGCTGTCGCCAGCGATTTAACACTAGAAGTGCCCGACGATAAAGCCATAAAACTCCAAAACTTTACTTGGGATTATTGGAAAACTTTATCATGATGCCACTGCAGCTTCAGTGCTTCGGCTCCTCCGCAGATAAAACTCGCAGAGGGCTTTTAATCACTGCAGGCCTTGATCCCATTGTGGTGTGGAAGCAAAAATAAACCAGAGTACAATGTGAAACAACATAATTCAACCGTCAATATACAACTGCATTACGGTTAGGGACGTAATGATGTCCTGACACATGCTGCACAAAATCCAATGTGTGGTGTTTACTGGGACTCATATGGACAGATTGAGTTTTCAGTAATGTTCATTGCTGTGGTCACCCACCATAGTGGAAATGTTTGTATGAATTCTCATCAAACATGTCAACCTCACTACATCTACAAACCTCCACAGGGTGGTTACATATGTTGATGCTGTGGGGGTAAATGATGGGAAATACATGTTAATGGTCAAGAGGATGGTTATTTCTTTTAATCACAAACAGCACGACAGTGGAGCTCACACTGGTGCATGTTGGAGCCTTTGCCAGGTTGGCACCAGGCTGACACTAGATGGCAGCAGCACACATTGGTATCTCTTCCTTCAGCTGCATGAAAACTGAGCTCCAACACTTCATAGGTGTTTGCAGAAAGAAGGTAAAAACGCCATAAAAGTTGCACCTCATTTCTATTTGAGAGCAAAGACGGAAAAAGCACGACGGATTTGCTGCCAGGGTGTGAGAAAACGGTCCGACATTGTCACCTGTCATCGCTGGGACCGCTTTTGCTGAACACAGTCACATCCTGGGCAAAAAAAACAAAACAAAGGAGTGAGCTCTCGGAATCCAGTCAAAGGAAGGAAGGAAAGAGAAGAGGAGGAGGAGGAAAAAGTGGCAGGAACAGGGCTTTGCTTCCATCTTTTACACTGATGTTTGGAATGGAAACACCCAGGAGTGATAAGGTGGGACGTCACGTCTGGCTTTCATCATGGCTCTGCCTCCTGCGAGTTGTTGCCGAGCCTAAGAATCACTCCGGTTCTGTTCAACTCCCTGTTTAAACAACACTGCAGGAATTTGAGGTCACTCTCCTAAAGCATGGCCCAAAAAATATAGCATGCTGCACACTTTAAGAGAAGCCATAATAAATCTACATGGGGTCCAACTAATGCACGCAGGCGGAGAATAAACACAGCCCTGCTATTAAAATGAGCTTGCTTACCACAACACTGAAAAGTAACAGAAAACAGACTCTAATGTAAAGTGAGAGTATTTGAACTTCCTTCATAGATGAAGAGTGTTTGTTTACCTCGAGGGGAGGGCTGAGATTTATATTTGTATCTTCAAGCTGATTCCCCGGAGGCCCAATTCATCCCGACCACTTTTTATGGCTTTCAATAAAACACGCTTTAAAAGATGTTCCTTCCCTTTGTCTGCAGCTCTGATTTGATCGCCAGACCCAAGGCCTTGGCCTGGTTTTCTCTTTCAAATATGATCACATCCTGCTTGGTGTTGCTCCCTCCACTTCCCCCGCGATTGAATTTGTTTTACTGAAGCAACTGCTTGATTTAAATTCCCATGATATTTTTTTTTTGTGAGGCCCCAGTTAACCCACAAATGAGATATCTGTCAGTCTGCCAATGAAGGCCTAGCGGCAGCTGAGAGTCGTCGTGCTGTGAAGTAAAGATCTTTAGTGCTGCATCATGGCTGTGGCATCAAACGCACTCTAATTTATGGTTGCATACTAAAGCGGCCCTCCCTCGTTGTGTTTTGTTTTTTAAGCTGAAGTAAACTGAGAAGCAGGCGCTTTGCTTCTCACAAGGTCTGGCCATATTTCAGGCTATAGTTGACCTTTGAACCCTGAGAGCGGGTCGGAGCCCGTAGATTAAGCTGAATATTTGGGGCGAGTGACACATGGGCTGTGAGAGGCGACTGTTGAAGTGTTTGTCCATTAATCACAGCTTCAGCTTTGACAGAGTTGACCTCCGGAGTCAAATTTCCAGCACGCCCGAATCAAAGTTGGTAAATGTCACACAAAGACAAATGGTTCGGGTGAACAAACAAAACAAATTTACGTCCCTAAATAACTCCGTGTCTAAAGCAGAGTTCAACTTTAATGTTTACTTTTTTTTATTTGCCAAGTCGGGCAAGAGGGTCAGAAATCTATTTGCGCAAAGTCAAATTCTACTTGCCCCTATACAAATTGTTTTATCAGCGTTTATCAAAGACTAAGGTTAAGTGTCATGTTTATTCTTGTTCTCAAACTTGCAGCAAACGGTGCAATACACTGTTTCGCCCACATCCTCTAAAGCCACCCGACTGAACTCCTGTTTCCAGTTTAATTGAAATGTTTACTCAAAACATATTTACCTGCTGCCATTTCTAACGAGTGTCAGGTGCAACTCTGAACACAAATGAGATGTCTCACTCCTTTCATGCTTCCATAATCAGCTCTGGAAAACAAAACATTGGGTTTAATTCTTTTTATCTCTCGGTCAATCGGACAGGTGAGCTGCCAGATTTACTAGCCTAAGGTAGCATTTTAGTTGCCCCAGGCAAGCAGGCAGTCCTTATTGTTGAAGCCTGCCGCTCTGGTGACAGACATTTAAGCACTCAGATATCCCTAAAATCATATAGGGAGTACAAGGGTGTGATTATAAAACAGTACAATGCAGTGCTGTCCAGTTAGGCAGCATCTATCTGCTCACAAGGTCACTTTTCAGACCTCTCTGGCTGAGCTGCATTCTCCAAATAAATGCCAGCCACACCTGCTGACCCATTTCATGTCAATTGCTGAACTGATCCGGTACATGAAAGCTACGGTTCAGGTGTTCACATTCCCTACAGACACATGTAAAACACAAACACACACATTCTCACATGTACAGACACACACACAAACACCTGTCTAGCCATCACCATTCTAACACTTCCAGCTGCACAGCTGCGCAGAGTCTCAGTGTCGGCCTCAAGGCTCACTTTAGTATCGACTATTGTCAGAATATCAAGTGAATAATGCAGTGTGGACGGGGTGGAGCGCTGAGGTCAGCTTTTCAAAGCCGGCACTTGACAGGATTTTATCCCCTGCCATGTAAATCTGACACCTGTTTAATCTGACATCCACAACTCACAGATCCTACATAATCTCTCTGCAGTGAAGGCAGCGGCGTATCTTAACAGCTACCACACTCAGTCAGTCTCTCCCCGACTTGGTGTTTGTATAAAAGTCCTGTAAAGCCACAAATTACAGTTTTTCTATTTCTATTTTCTACAGACTACTGCGTCTTGAAACTATGTAAAACTGACACTACACCCAAAACAGTCACCCCATGTGGAGGGCGCTTGAGGAAAGATGAAAGCCTGCGTCTTCATGAAGAACTGTGTCTGCTCCGTCTACAAGATAGCCAGCATATTATGGAGATATGCTCCGTCGCCTCGACTAATTTAAAAAGACATTACTGCACTATATAAAACAACAAAGGTAAGATATGTCATGAGAAAGGCAATTAAAACTGCCATCTACTAACTGAATTGATCATGAAATGGGATGTGTCAACATTTGTCTGATTCAGCTCAGCAGATGAAAATGATTAATTGACCACATTGTTCGTATTATATTTATGGTATTTAATCAGAGCAACGTATTGCAATGTTGGGAAAAAGAGACAAGACTTCCATCGGTCACAGTCAGGTGGGAATATGTGAGGAGACACTCAACACTGCTGGTGAAAATCACCATGAAGTTAGTGTGATAATACCCATGTGTGTATGAAGTAAAACTGGATACTGTGGTCCAAGATGGCGCCCTATTCTTTCCAATGGAAAGTTGGGCTGAAAAAGTCGGGAAGGGTCCAGCTGCCTAGGGACC
The DNA here is from genome assembly GCA_037974645.1 of Hollardia meadi. Taxonomy (NCBI): domain Eukaryota; kingdom Metazoa; phylum Chordata; class Actinopteri; order Tetraodontiformes; family Triacanthodidae; genus Hollardia; species Hollardia meadi. The sequence goes on from JBBPCS010006111.1 coordinate 15,490, forward strand.
CTACAAACCATGCCCCCAAAACACAAACTCTAATGCACGGCGACTTGTACACGACACTACGGTGGATGAGGCGGATCAAAACTAAACTTAAAATGTTTATAAGAGTAGTAATTTTAACGATGAAGCAAAGAGATAATCTATGCATTTGAACAATATCCAAATTTCAGGGCAAATAATGTGGTCTAATGAGTGAATTAATGCAAACAAAAGGTTGCTTCGGAAAACAAAATAACTTGAGAAGATGGATATAAAGGTATTGAGCAACTATTACGCAGAAGCAATGAGGATAAACTATAAATTATGTTAGCCTAACTGCTAAAAAACATACTAGTGGCCTGTTTGTAAAATGGTCTAAGTGAATTTAAATTCTCCCGATAAGCAGTCACGCAGTGTAGGGCTTTTATTGTGAAAGGTAGAAAAACAGGAGGAGTCTGTCTGTATGCACTACAGAAGACGTGAGCGTTTGTTGTCTTGGTTCGGACTATGTATAATTAACTTATAACACTCTGCTACAATATTAACGAACATCAAACATAGTTTTTCTTTTGTGACCAAACCAGCCCACAAACCATACACAGGCACACCATACACAAACCTTCACATTCGTCCTTCATGTTCGTGCTGCTGCTGCAGCTGGATATACTTGAAAAAGTTATTCAGACTATTGCAGACTTCTGTGTTTTTGGCCCCATAGAGCATGCTCAGTAGTGACTGCCTGATCAAATGCATCAAATTATAATCATTACACAAATTAAGTAATGATTGTGTATGCAAAGCATTTTTGGGCCATTGTGCTTAAAGTGATCTTGCAATGCCAAGTGTGACCATTATACAAAATCACCTCACAGCCCAGAGCTGCTACTTAGGGCTTGGATTTACTGAATAAAGCCTGCATTGAGCTGATGTTGTTCTGTCTGTGCAGAAAACTGATTAAAACCATTAGTGTAGTGTGTTTTCTAAGGTTAGAAAAAGGTTTGTTTTCTGCAGATGGTTGGCATTGATAGTGTAATTTACTAATAACCTATAAACCATAAAAAAGAACCATGGAAGATACAAAATCCTGCAGAGTCACAGCTAACACTAACACAGACCATATTCTCCTTATTCAATGTGTATTCTAATTGCAATATTTGCTTGCCAGAAATGGAAAAACCAGATGAAGTTTCATTGATAATGAAAGTATCATCAGGGATCTGTGGCATCCTGGTTGATTTGTTGGCTCACTTATTGGTGCTCCAGAATGAATTTATTCCCTTTATCTCCAAAGATGCCAAGAGTCATGGGCTTCCATAAGTCCTGCAGCATTTATTTATGTTTTTTGGACTCTGCAGCCATGAGACAATTCATCATGCGAGTTTTTATCTGCAGGCAGAGGGGCTTGAGGTAAAACAGGTTTAATAAAAGAAAGAGTCTCATCCCTTCTGTTGGCTGTACGCATGATGTCGAAGCAGGCCCAAGTTTGGAGAGCAGACAAAATCTTGATAATGTGGTTTGGAGCTCTTTGACACTGACTCTATGCAAAAACAATCAGAGTCTTTACTGGGAGATAGTCAAAGCCATTGAGCCCTAAGCCTCTTTGTGCTCAGAGACCTGATTCTGGCACACCACAGGCAGAGAGGAAGCACTCGTTCATTTGAAAGGATGCTGTAATGTTAATCAGATGTGGTTCACATCATACGCGCAAATAAAATCTAAAAGTGTTTTGTTTTAGTCCGCACGCAGTGTCTCTTTGGGGGTTTCAACATACTGTAAGACAACAAACTGAAGTGCAGATAATCACAGGAAATTGTTTGAGAATCAGTTTAGTATACTTTGCTGAACTGACTAAGCGGCTATTTTGTTACCACCCCATTATTCTGTCTGATGTTGCTTTCTCAATTACTCTCAATTTTGCTCTATAATTACTTGATCGCTTGTATCAGGCTGGGTCACCACTGTCAGTGTGGAAAAATAAGGGATACCTTGCCAGTGCCCCCATGCCCAGGGGACACCAGGGATGTGTCCAGAATGGGTGCCTGGGGTGGCACTGGTCACCACTGAAATATGACCACCCCAAGTGCCACCACATTATCCAAAATTATCTGCCAAGTTAGAGACAGGATCTTCGCTTGAACCAACAGTTCGCTTGTTGACTCGTAGGTAAATTGCTATGTGTGTACGTACACACATCACAATAGCAATAATTAACTTGATGCCACCCCTGCATAAGTCATTGCCCCACTTGGGTCACCCCAGTCAATAAAGTCTGAACATCCCCCCGGGGTCTGCATGGGGGGCCTCCCTCATGAGTGTCAGACACTTCACTTCCTGCATTCTGTTTTTATGCACAAATTTGTGTTTTTTTAATAACATCCATCGATCCATCCAGCAGGCTAAGCAGGGTATTCCAGACATCCCTCTCTTAGGTAACACTTTCCAGCTCCTCCTGGGGGATCCTGTGGCATTCCCAGGCCAGATGGAATATACACTATAATCCCTCCAGGGAGTTCTGGGCCTACTCAGGGGTGTCCTCCCAGGTGAACGTGCCCAGAAAACCTCCAAAGGGAGGTGCCCAGCATCCTAATCAGATGCTCAACTGGCTCCTTTTGACGTGAAGGAGCAGCAGATCTACTCCGAACTCTTTCCCGATTTTCAAGCTCCTCACCCTATGTCTAGCTTGAGCCCAGCCACCCTAAGGAGGAAGCTCATTTCAGCTGCTTCGACTGGTAAATCAAAAGTTTTGCCTTCCGGCTCAGCTCCCTCTTCACTACAACTCTACGGTACAATGCCTCCATTACTGCTGATGCCACACCAAACCGTCTGTCCATCTCACGCTCCATTTTCCCATCACTTGTGAACAAGACCCTGAGATATGTGAACTCTGTCACTTGGGGCAGCAACTCACGCCCAACCCGGAAGGAGCATTCCACCATTTCCTGGCAGAGAACATTTTATAGTAAAATTTTCACATTTATCAAACCACAGTGGAAAAAAGAAACAAAATCAGTAAGATATATCCAAAATTCAAGCAAACCTCTTCACCCAGGTAGCCTTACAGAAAAATTCCAGTATTTAGAATTTTTACATATTTTGGTGTGGTCCACTTGGTCCAGTAGATTGCCCCAGCAGCCATGACATAGCTGCAATGGCTTCAATGCAGCTCTTTGAGGCAACTCTTCTTCTTCTTCTTCAAAGTTGTGTCCATGCTTATTTTTGCCCCTCACAGTCTGAGATTTTTACTCTAAGGATCTAAAGGATTCCTACAGAGGGATTCCTACATTCCGTTGTCTTCCTGCAACAACTCACCTCATGATATTTCAGAGCTGGACTTCTCTTTGAGTGAGACATCTTTTTCTGATTAAACAAGAAAAATAAAGAAATGAAGGAAAATAGGCAGGTTGGGACAAAAGGAATGTATAGTAGAGCATGTCAGCTAATGTTGCTAAAGATTTTAGAAAGCCACTACAGCAAAGCTGTCTTTGTCTGCTACCCCTGCTAACACAGGCCTGTTACTGCTAATACCCTTCAAATTTCCAGATATATTAATCATATTTAATTTGCACCGATTATATGATTTTAACATTTAATATATGATAAGTAGTGACTAAAACTTACTCAATGAAACTACCACTGAGTTTTTTTCTCTAGTTAGGGAAACAACAATAGTTTATTGTAATGTCACACTTTTATTCATTAAAATAGAGTTACTAAATGTGTCTGTCGTTATTAGCTAATGTTTGATATGGAATACTCACATGTAATAAGTGCTATCATTAGAGTAATTTCCCACAGGTTCAAAGCGAAATTAAGATCAACTTCAAGGATAAGGAGATCAAAAGTAGAGATGCTAATAGATGCAAGAAAATATTTTTTTTCCCCTGCTGTGATCATCTTTGATTCAAGCAGAATAAAAACAGACAAGATATTTTATGCAAAATACATAAAACATATTCAACTTTTGGACTTCAGGATCCCAAAATATCACAAAAATTAATGACAGCATTAGCCAAGGACCACATGTCCTACTGAAGATTATCGTTATTTCAAAAATAAGGTATAAATAAATAAATTAGCTCTCCCCTCAGGGTCATCTGATCTAATTTTATATTGACTGTTTATTATATCATTAAAAGCAGCTGCTAGTCCATTGAAAGTCTTTTAATAACTATTTCATTCCTGCTTTGCTCTTTCTTCTCTCCTCCCAGAGTAATCCAACAGGAGCCCTGATTAGAAACGGATGCTTCCTGACTGTTTTTTTTCTTCTTTTTTTCCAAGTTGAGGTCAGCAGAAGATGAAAAGATGGAGTATTTCAGATTTCAGACTTGATTTAGCGATCAATTAGCCCGTGTTGGCTAGCTGATCGTACCGCTGGTTTGTTGTTAACGCCAAAAGAGTTGTGTTTGTTGCAAATCACTGCCAACTCTCACAATGCCACGTGTGCACGCTTTGACTCGAGCCTCAGATGGGGCCTTGGGAAAATATGGTTCCCCAGAGTTGGTTGAGCTCTGCAGCTCGATGTGTCATGGTGGTTTGAGGGGAAGGAATGTGTGATGATTACATGCAAATATTCCTCTGTCTTGTCAGACAGTTTTTCAGCCTCAAAGAGCTTTCTCTCTAATCAGATTAGATGTAAATTCGAGCAAATCAGATTGAATGTCTCTTTATATTGACTGTAACTGTCTGGTTATAGTTGTGATATTTTTTTACTGTGATTATACAGTAGCTGTGCATTTGAGTTTTATGGTATTTCTCAGGAAGTCAGTACGTGAATGAGTGTATAAATGTGAGATGGGGCACAAATGTTTTTCTTGTGGTCCTTGATGAAATTTTAAATTAAGAAGACCACGTGGCGAGGCGACATCACACTACCAACAAAGCAGCACAATCAAAATAATTAATTATAAAACAACGCTTGCAAATAAAGGATAAGATTATGTTTTCAAGTTTCCCATAAGCCATAATTTCACCTTCGTTTTAAAGACTGGTGGGCATGAGTTCATCCAACCACTGAGGTGGGCTTTGAGATAATATTATGTACTATATTGATTTTGATTTATCGATTTTTCACATAAACAAATAATTATATATATATAATAATTGTTTCTATATAAATAAAGTTTGTTTGATTAGACGATTGATTTTTTTTCTAAGATTAAGAATACACATCTCCCCTTTTGAGCTGATAAGCAGCTTTAATGTAGAGAATAGTGTAACAAATCGACTGTAACTTGAAAGTTATTCACTTTAGTTACACTTCCGGCATCAGTTGACATGCTAACGTTAGCTACCGTGAAAGGGGCTGTGGTGGTCTACTATCAAATAAAAACAACTCTCTGTTCTTCAGTGTATTCTATAGACTCTCTGATGCTTCCATAAATCTGATGTGCGAGACATTTAACTACTGTCAACAGGCCTATATAAGTGCTTAAGTGAGTGTGCCTATTGATTATGAAAATAATAAAGGATTGAATTGAGTGAGTGAGTGAGTGAGTGAGTGAGTGAGTGAGTGAGTGGCTGAATTGGCTATTTTTTATTTATTTTTTTGTAGTCAGCTTTTAACTCCACAGTCAACTCCTCTGTGTATTGGACCAACAAGTAATCTGAGCAGCATAGCCTGCAGACGACCCATGCACACATACACGCAACAAGGCCTATCAAAGGTCGGGGTACAGGGCCTCATCCTGTTACAACTCCTGCCAACAAGAGAGCCGATTCATGCTGGCAACCATCAAAGAGAAGTACGGCAGCAGGTGAGAGTATTAACATTCTTTGGTTAGAACATGAGGATGTGTTTACTCTCCTCTGCATGTCTAATGACTGCATCTGGAAACCAAAAATCCACTGGAGTAAACTCTGTTCTTCCTATGTCTGTTCCGTCAGTTCTCACATAATTGGGATAGTGACATATGGCAATGCTTAGAAGATTGTAGATACACACCTGTTTATGTCACAACAAGGTGTGCAACACGTTTCAGTTTTGTCACTTACATTTTGTTAACCTAGCTTAAGCTCAGGTGTGCTATATGAGCTTATTGTTAGCTGGATTACTGGATGTAACCATGCTGACATTTAGCATTTAGCTGACACATTTAGACTATTGAAATGCAAACAGCTGTAAGCATATTTAGTGTGTTATTCTACCACGTTAGCAAAACATATTCTTGCAGTTAGCATGGTCATATGCTAAGGATTAGCATTTTAGTCAAATAGTTGATTGACAAAATTAATTTAGGTCAGTTTTAAAAGTAATATTTAATGCTTCCAGCTACTCAAATATGAGCATTTGGTTTTCCGTGTCTTATATAATCGTTAACTGAATGTCTTTTGGATTTTGGACTGTTGGTCGAACAAAAGAAGACATTTGACATCAACTCTTTCGGAAATTGTGATGGACATTTTTCACTTATTTAAAAAACATATAAAGAAAATAATCAATAAATAAGTTGCAGCCCAATGTGTTTGAGCATAATAGCATTCTCCCTCTGGCATGTTAGCTATGTTGTGGGAATTACAAATAAACAGGGCTCGAGTTCTGCCACAAAGTGTGAGAGTTTGAACTGTTGGTGGCACAAGATACATATATATATACACATTTTAATGGGATTTGAAACACTGTTTTATATATCCATGTAAAGGTTTATCACTGGCATCCATTTGAACTGGGAAGTCATGTTTTCAGTCAGGAGTTCCCAGTTGGAAACTTCAATTGAAAAGCCCACTGAAGTCAGATTTCCAACATAGAGAGTCAGGAGAACCCCACCAACCCTGACCTCAAAATCCAATATGGCTGCACGGGGCATATACCTCCTGTTTATTTGCGTCTCAGACATACACACAGTACTGTCCAACTTTTAGCGGTAGGAAATGTTGCTGCAATGTTTGAGTGCACATAATACCTCGTAATGCATTATCAACTGGTAGTGCCGACAATGGTTAACCCGATTAGAGTTGGGTTTTCTGACTTGTTGTACTGGAACACGGTTAAGTCGAGTGTGAAGTCATTTCCAGCTTGTACTTCCAACTCCAAATGTAAATGGAACAAAGCACAACACTACTACTAATAGTAAAGATAATACGTATTAGCCTAACTCTCATTCTGGGGACTCAACAGAGTAAAACTTACCATTCCCAGTAAATAAGACCCAGAAGAGTGATTGTTTGCCCAAATTAAAATCCGCTGTGGAAGCAGAGAGAACTATAAATTTAAACTCCAGAGAAAAACAAAAGTTTTTCTTCTAAAATGTTTTCTCCATTTGGAGAGTGCTGGACTCTCCAATAAGTCATCAGATGATGATTTACCTTTAGATTGTTTGGAGAAACCAGGATAGCAACAGAGCAGATGTCAACTGGCTGCCAATTAAAAACTGTATTCGTTTTGTGTTTTTATGAAATATTCACTCCACTTCATTCCAATGCATTTATGGTACATCGTATAGTTCAGCTGTAATACAGTTGTTGTCCAAATTCTCAGAATAAATTATATTTAATATCCTACTATATTTAAGGGTCCCATTCCACTTCCATATCATGCTCTAAATTCTGCTTGGCCCTAACCCACTTCTTACTGGACAATTTCAATCCCTTCATAAATTGGGGTTAAGAGATTAGAGGACGAACTTCACTGCGCGTCGATTAAACAAACATTGTTAATGAAATACTGAAATGATTTATACAGCTGCCGTGTTTTAAACAGTATTCATCCCATTTTCAGTTCCAGAAGATTTGCTTCCTATAACCCAAATGAGAGAAGCCTGCTGTGAGACAAACTTTAATGTCCCTAATGTGGCTCAGAGAGCTATTCTGTGGGATTGACAACATTCCAAAGTCGAAAATTAAGGCTCATCTGAGTATTCTCACACAGCAAAGTGAATATTACACAACGAAAAAGCAACTTTTTTCCCCCTGAATTTTTCTGAGCTTTCACACCCCAGATAAAGGCATCAACCAATCATTTAGTGCAGAACAGACATCATGTCATGACTCCTAATGACAATGGCTTTGATGATTGTTTCTTTTTCTCATCACTCTGTATTATATGACAAAGTGCACCAAAATTATGAAGATTATGATTTGGGATTAGTAGCCTTGATAGCAGCCAAAGTGACCAGACTATTAGTGTTTACTAACAGTAATTTTACATCATGGGAATTGCTGGTCTACTGTTGCCTTTATTCTTTTGTTTGTGGCTTTAGTGTTTTAATATTTTAATACATTTTAAAGGATTCAACTGGCCTTGAGCCCTCTCTGTACCTGTCTGCGAGCCGTTCGCAGGTGAGTATTTAGCATTTTCGTGTCATTTATGTGTAAAGGCCTTCATGTTGCAGGCTGGGCAGCTAAACTATGAGTCGGAACTCTCTATAAAGTTCCATAACTCCAGATAGTTCTCTGTAGATCCATAACTACGAATGACCCCCGTCACACTGTCAGACTCCTGATGTTATTAGCTGCATTTTGTTATTCTTGATTATATTGTAAATATTGATTAAAGCTGCTTTAAGTTTAAGAACCAGCAAAATGTACACAGACATTTGCAAAAAGCAAATATTGACCAAAGAGCAGACAGATTAGCAACGCACTGGTTAAGAAAGTGAAACATCTGATAAATAAAGAATCCGGAAAGATGTTTGACTCCAGCTGAATGTTAACGTCGCTCACATCAACCATACATAATAAATTAAACCTGGACTGCAGGACAGATAAATCTCTCCGTATTTCGAAGTCGCCACGGTGGCAACTTTCCTGCGCTGCCTCACCAGCGGTGATGCGTTTTAGCAAAGATTGGTTTTCCAGAGCAGAAACAAGAGAAATGTAGTGACACGGTAGGCCTTTTTATGTGCTACAGTCCACAGCAACTAGAAGTATGTCGGAGCCTGTGGAATCATTAGCATGTTGACTGTTCCACCCTGCAGATTTTACCCCTTGATTCCATCAGGCACCTCTTTGTAACTTTGCGTTACATCCTCTACACAGCTTCATACCCAGCCGGCAGATTTCGCTGACTTGCTCAGATTGTGTTTACTTCCTTGATTTTTGCGCTACCACCATGAGTGAGTAGGCTATCCAGAATCCGCACAGGTTGTTCTATTTTGAAAATTGACCAGATTTTCTATGCTGTTCCTGTTTGACGCAGCTTCCGTCAAAAATAGACTAGGCACATAATTCCACGTGGAGCAGAGCGGAGAGCCGCTTCTGGGAATGGCTGCGATCAGCACAGGCGGCTGCAGTGGAGCCGGAACACGGCGCAGACGTGCCTGGTGGAATCACGGTGATGATAAATCAATATCGTGTTTTCAGCTTGTTTTACTGCCCAAGTGGCCAAAACCAATGAATGCAGCGTCAAGTACAGTATTTAAGTAAATGTACTCAATTACTTTCCACTTCTAAACCAGAGAGCTACAAATGTGTCACTGATCACCATCATGACTGTCTATTGTTGCACTGAATGAATCACTACGGAAACATTCTTTATGGAGCAGCTAAGGAGTAGGTGGACACTGGACGGCTTCACCAGGAAAGAATGTTTTTCAGGGGAAGAAAAGGTTAAGACCAATTTCAGGCCTGCGTGTTGCTACTGCTTATTTGGCCAAAACATCTGTAATAGCAAGAAATGTAGGACGCAGCAGCTGTGAAGCCTGCGGCCAAGCAGATAGGGGTGCAGCATTATGAGGATCTTCCATCCAAGACCCGAGTTGTGACTGATATTGTTGACAAGCATCAATAACTTTCCGGGTTTTCCAGTTTTCCCAGGCGGGCATCCAGTAATGTACAGTATTGTTCTCTGCAGTAAGCACTGCAGTGAACTTGAATGAGTGTGTGAATGTGTGGGCAATGCACAGCACAGCAGATTTGAACACATCTCCTTTAAAGACAAGCAATAAATTCTTGGATATTTACAATTAGCATGATGAGAATAGGTTTTAGTATCATGTTAGAGCCAGTATTAGTCAGACATTGGTGTGTATCCAAGGCTTTGTGCTGAGCTATTGTACTCAGATATCTGAGCCTTTTGTTCTCCATGAAGAGAAACATTTGGATATCCTCAGGTAGCAGATGGTCGAGGGTGTGACTGAAACTTGTTTGTACTGTTGAAGATATTAGTCAGATTCATTTTAAAGCCTCATCTATAAAGTTTTTACTCCACAAAAAGTTATCTCACGTATTTTTCATTGTTGAGAAAAGAGAGAAGCAAAAAGAGCTCAAAAACATTTTGTTTAATGACAACTTGAGGCTAATTTTTGGACATTTTTAGTTATGCAATGTTGGTTTGAAGGTTGGTCTGTTGGTCAGCTTCTTTGCACTGACTGAACTATGTCAACAACTGTTGGATTGATTGCCATAAAATGTTGTACAGATATTCATGGTACCCAGGGGATGAATGCCACCATGAGGCTGACATTTGTGGTTTGTAGTAAAATGTCTATTTGATGGATTGCTATAACATTTGGTTCCCCCAGGGTGAATTGTAATAACTTTGGTGATCCCATCATCAGGTCAAATGAGTGATTTCAAAAACTAGCAACTAGCAACACTTAATGAAGACAATTAAACATTACACGTGCTAAACATCAGCATGTTAGCCTTTGTTGCAAGGAACTACTGTGAGGAAATACAGCGTCACAGAAGTGCTAACTTAACTGTAGCCTCTTGTTCTTCTACCTGTCATAATAACATACCCTCCAAAGTTATTTTTAAGATATGAGAACATGGACAGGAAAAGTAAAAATGGCATGCTCTGTAGCTGCAAGTTGAACCAAAAGGCTCAGATACCATTAACATGTATTTCCTCTTCCAGCGATGTTTGGTTAACCTGGTGGTTTGTTTTATAGCTTACTGTTCATGATTTTCTTTTTGCCCTCTCCGACTTCTTTTTTAGAGACGTCACCGCATTTCTAGATCCCAGCAGTTAACTTGTGAGTACAATATGTTACTGCTGCCGTTTGGAATGATGGAAACTACAAACATAAATTGTAATAAATCAGAGTTGTCTTTCAGTGAGTTGAAAATTGCACCTGTTCCTTTGCAGCTGAAAGTTTGTAAATGCCTTCAGTGATCTATCAACCGTTTCAATGTCAAACAACTGCCTGTTTCCACATGTGTTTCCTTAACTCAGTCCCCTTTTGGCAGGGATCACACTGATACCAGCTTTTATTAGGTCATGCTGTCAAAACTTCAGATGTGCCTGTGGTTTGAAGGCCAAAACCGGCCTGTAATTGATCAGGAGTTCTGCTTCTCTGTAACTGATTTCCCCCTTGGGTGTTTTGTGTGATCTGCTTTTCAGTTCGGTAAAGCACCACAATGATCGACACCTAAGAGAGGACTACAGATGTCCGTCAGAGGTGATCACAGATTATATTAGATTGGAGCCATCTGATGCCTCCCAGATTGAAACCAGGATGATTAAAGTGGTGACGCGTTTGCGTAAAAGCAATCAAATAGCGAAATTACATAGTTTGACTAATGGCGCTGGAGGAGAAAAATACGTTTAAATAAATTAAGGGCATGCAGTGATTATGGTGTAAACCAGGAGTAAATAAGCCCAATATCAATTTGTTCACCACATAATTAACTGTTGGTGACAAGGAGAAGCATGCGCCTTTCTTGCATCATAGCTCTATCAGTGGCGATGACTCATGGAAAACAGAAAGTCTTAGATGTAAAGAAACCAACAGCCTAAAGGAGACAATTTAAATCCAATTGCAATTTGCACAAAAGCACTTAATGAGTTAATTAGCATAATTTGAATAATGCTTCACCCAGGGTACATGCATACGTGGCATGAGACGTGGAGCACGGCAGTTTTATGATGAGCTGGTGAGAAGCTCACTCCACAGGTCTCAAGTGATTAATTCCCAGTCATGTGTGGCTGATCATCTGAATATTTCCACAGTATTGCGACGAAGAATCCTACCATGACTCAGATCTGCAGCCAGCTGTGCGACCAAACACATCAAGGAAAAGAGGGGGGAAAAATGGCAAGCATGTACAGAAATGTATTGGCTTATAAGATACCCTGCAGAGACACCGCAGCCACAAAGTAATACAGTCAGACCCCCTTTCAATGGAAATGGTAAATGTCACGGGAGTGTGGTCAATGCCCAGATGATTACCACTGATTTAGCGGTAACCCCCAAGCATTAAATGAGTCAGGAAAGAAGCTTGCTCAGATGTATTAGTACTGGTCTGCAGGCCATCTCCACTGAAAATTCTGGACTTTAATGTGTTTTCCTGGAGCAAATACAAAACCAACAAAGAAGCTGTTTCATTAATCTTAAATTAAAGGAATGGTTTTACAATTTGAGAAATGCACTTTTTTGCTTTGTTGCCTAGAGTTGGAGGAGAAGATTGCGACCACTCTCCAGAAAGTCTCCACTGGTCGCCTGGCTACCTTACAGTGACAACCAAAATCCAGGGAGTCACTACCCGCCAGCCAAGAGACAATCAGCACACAAGCCCCTCCATAAAATGACAACAAGCCACAGGTTTTTATTCTCGATTAAACAAAAGACATATAATGTAAATTAGTGAGCTTCAGAAGGGCTGCCAGGAGGATTTTTGTTAACCTTTGGACAAAGAGAGACGAGGCGTTACCCCTTTTTCACCAGTCTTTATGCTAAGCTATGCTAACATCTTCTGGATCCAGCTTCATGTTTATTGTACAAATCTTCTTATCTCACTGTCTGCATGAAAGCCTGACTGCTACAAACATCAAAAGGTATGGAGAGTCATACAATTGCTTCTAGTGATGCCACTTGAGTCAGCGTCAGTTGAAGCTGAAGACAAGTTTGAAAATGAAAAGATTCTGGAGGCGTAGAGTGAGAAAGAAGTGATTATACCACACCGCTGCAACCTGCTCCTCAAGTCTTTTTAAGGCTAGTGGCTCGAGGCTAGGTTGGCCACCACTAGCAAAACACATCAGCATCTCTGACAGAGCTGTTGGCAGTCCAGTTGCATTGTGGTTCATGTAGGTGCCAGGCTTCAACAAGAAAGAGTGTGTGGTGGTGCTGGATCCATTTTGATTTTGAATTTCTGAGTTTTTCCGGGGTTGTCTATATTCCATACCAAGTATCCACTCTAATATGCTGCAGGGAGCCTTGACAGTAAAATTGTTCTATGTTCTTTGGTGGAATACAATCTCAGAAAAAAAAAGACTCCAATCAACAAGGAACATTGTCTTCATGCATCAAATCACCACAAACGATGTGCTACGATGTGGGAAGGATGTGTTTATGTAGATGTATGTTGGAAGATGGAACAAAATTTGTGTTTAGAGACCCAATAGAATAGTTTTGGAAGCACTGCTTTGTTAAACCAGACTTGGAACCACATTTAACGAAGACAAAGCGAGTGTAGAATCTTTGGACTGGTTTTAATTGTGAAGCTGCTCCTACACAGACTTCTGTATGTGGAAGGCAGGACTCTGAAATGCCATTCTACTCAGGTAAAATATACAGTAACTCTACATTCAGGACTTACACTTTGAAATCTTTAGTCTTTGAGATGGTACATCTCTCCCTCTTAATTTAAAGTTCATTTTCAAAATGTTTCTCACGCTCGGCTTCCACGATTGATTGCAGCTGTCGAGCAATTCGTACCATGTGTGAGGAGTTTTGTGTAAATATTGTACATTGGGAAGCCTGCTTTACATTTCAATTACTACATTTATACAGTCAGCAAACATGATACGCAGGAAAAATGGCAGAAACCCGACTCTGCCCGCCATGAGTGCAGTTTATCAGGAATATTTTGTTGAATGTTACAGCGTTGGAGGTCACCACACTGCTCTGGCACACTTTAAAACATTGATTGGCTATCATTCTCAGTGTCCTGCTTCCTGTAAGTCCCTCTGCAATCACAGAGACCGTTTAATTAGATTTTGTCAATTTGCAATGCTGTATGGCACAGGAACACTTGGAGTCTTGTTTTAATACTGGAAAATTTCCATTTGCACACAGTCATAAATATTCCAGTAAATTTACAAAAATGTTCATATGTGCTCATGTTACTTTTGTTTAAAACGACATGGCTAATAAGAGTAAAGAAGAGTTTGATTGTTATCAGATTGTGGAACTGAATAGTTTATAAGTTCATCATCTTTCATTTACCACGATTCATTATTGCCTCGATGCATGTGAAACACACTGTTCTTGACTACAGTCTGTGTTCAAACAAAAAAGTTGTGCCCAGTGAATGATCTCTGGCACTTTGGGCAAAGTGTTAGAAGGCAGAGCAGTCAGAGACACTTGAGCACCTTCAGGAGGGTTTTGGCGTTTAAACCATATAACTTCTTGGCGGGTATTAGTTCAATTACACATGTAATACAAGATGAATGTACAGTAAATGTTGTGATTCTCTTAGTTTTGGCTGTTCTTTGCCAATGCTGCCATTTTAAAAGATGCTTAGGTGTAACTTGGCCTTTGGTATGATGGATTACGGTGCGCCGGTTAGAACAGGGGTGGTAACACATCAATAACATCATCATGCAGCGAAAATAAGGCAGCAACATCCTGTAAGTGGTATAGTACAAGGAACCCTTTAAAAATCAATTTACTGTTTATAGATTGAATTATGGAAATGTTGGCTTTATGAGTAATCCATTAATTAAATACTTGACAATCGAGATAATTCACCAGCAAATCCCTGCAGATTTTTTTGGATTCTCTAAATCCAATATTTGGAAGTAAATCCGATTTTCAGGCTCTTACACCAGTAAACTATATAACAAACTATTTGCATATGAATTGCAATAAGAAACATAACAAATCAATTAACTCTGTGAAGGACACTGTCTGACCAAACCAAAGGAGTGTGGAAGCCCTGCAGGGCTAACCCTGTGATTAGTGTACGGACTGCTCTTGAACCACAGCTACCTCAAGACTAAGAGTCCACAGTCACGCTAGCAGCTCTGCGAGGCTATACTTGAGCTAAATCCTAACATCACCAACATCATTACACTGCTCGCTAACTGGAAGCGATGCCAACGAGCAAGAAAACATCAGATCCTTTCAGTATTTCCCAATGAAGATGATGTCATAGCCTGCTCCATGCGTCATCAAACAGGCTAAGCGACGTGTCGCTTGTTTGAAAATTGCTTGCCCGATTTCTGTCAAAATAGGTCAAAGTCAATGCTGGTGAAGTTTCCGTTTCCCCTCCAGTAACCAGTCAGCATGGACAACAGTTGAGAAGCAGCACATCTGATCCACAGGACCTTTTTTTATAAGGATGACCTCAAAAAGGATGAGGTTTGGAAGGAAATCCAGGAGCTGTTGGGAGTTACAAGTAATAACCTGTCCTCCAGCCATATAGAAACAAGGATAACAAAAGGTAATAAAGCTAATGTTAGCTTATGTATTTACAGAGGAAGAATCACAAGGGGCACAAGGGGTTGTGCTGCGACATTGCTCGTAGTAATTCTGGTCAATTTTTCGCACACTCGCTGTATGTTAGGAAGAAGTGTCATGCTTCATCTTCTCAGGACAATGAATGAAAAATTTCAACCAAATTAATGGGTGCTGAGACCGACATTGGCGTCCCTAGAGCCACAGTGTAAGCATGGCTGTCACAGCTACTCATACAGTATATACCTTTAACACTGCAATTTATGACCATATATGATATGCCATGATAAACGGAGGTATGTTATTTTATTCATAACATAAAAATACTCTTTCCCAGTGACTCTTGTGCCAAAAGCTAAATCCAATAAGAATTTGATCTGGATCGCTGTGCTGCTTCAAAAAGGATTACTTTAAATTGGAGTAAACGCACTCTATGGCCGATGATAACCTGTTTACAACCTGGCAGCACATGTTCAATCAGTTTCTGATATTGCCTTCCTATTTTACACACAAGCTGAATTGTAGTTAGTCATAATACAGTCAGCATTGATAGCCCACTGTGCATTCTTGTGACATTTCGAAACTGAAACTGAAGGATGATATGGCAACGATTACAATCTGTATGTCCAAATTGATAAAGTCTGATTGTAGGTAATAATAAGTCGGCATGGAAATGACTGATTATTTGTTGTAATCTCTGTTAAAACCCCCCAACTCTGAGCGGTTTGTCCAAGTGCAGTAGGCCTTTTCCCTCTTAAATTCAGCCTAGAGCAGCGAAGGGAAGCTATGCGCACTGCAGCGAAAATCTCTAACATAAACTCCACAGTTCATATCACTTATCAGCTCGTTGGTAGGAACATGTTTCTCCACGGGGGTTACCACTTGCACAGGGCAGACAATGCTTCCTTGTTGAGCAGGCTGTGCCTGTCAAAATGAGTGAAAGCTTTACTAACGCAATCATAATATTTTCAAGTTGCTCTGCACATTTTGGCCTCTCTCAACCTGTGTGGCATTGGTGGTTTCTTTATGGGTTGGTATGGGTGAAGCCCTTTAGCTCCCGGTGGAGGAATCGTCTCCATGGGTCACAGTAAGGCTGTTCTCCCGTCCTGGAAGCTTTCCAATTCGGGGGATAAACACAACACAATTGTCCAGCCAAAAAGGATAGTTTCATAAAAGCAGTAAATCCTGGCAGCAAAACTTAGCAGGATTCATATTTTTAATATGTCCAAATGCTTGCTTTGGTGCCCGTGTTAAATCATTTGTTGTAATGAGATAAACATGAGTGGGCGCTGGTTTCACACAAGGCCTGATTCAGAAACAATATGTTGCCGTGAACCTCTCAGCAAAGGTTAGTCTGTCTGGCTCGTGGCCTTGGCTCATGCACCTGCAACTTTATGACCAGCAGATGGTCATGCTTTAAAATGAAGAAAGAAGGCTGACTGCATTTGTTTATCCTTTGTTTTGATTGATTCGATGTACAAACTGTTGCATTGGTTTCCCATGAAATGTATCGCCTGCAATTTCTTTTTCTTCACTCAAAACAATAATAGTCACGTCATAAAAAGCTTCAATATACACTGATCAGCCACAACATTAAGACGGTTAAAGTGAATAACATTGATCATCTCGCTACAGTGCAATATTCTGCTGGGAAACCCTGGATCCTGGCATTCATGTGGATACCAATTGACACAAACCATCCACCCAAACTCTTGCAGAACAAGCCCGCCCCCCATGACACCGGCACACCCCGATGACATTGGTCCCCCAGCAGGACAATGCGTGCAATACGTACATGCTACGTGCATACTAAGAGCTTAAGGCATCCACCTGGCCTCAAAATGACCCAGATCCAAATCTGACTGAGCTACATGGGACATGCCTGAAAAATTACGATCCATGGAGTGCTGTTGGCATGAGGGGGTTTACTTTGTCTGAAACAATGTTTGGGTGGGTTTTATGGGTCACAGAACATCCACATGAATACCAGGACCCAGGGTTTCCCACTAGAACACTGTGCTGTAGTCATGATCAATGTCATTCACTTCATATGTCAGTGGTTTTAATGTTATGGCTGATCAGTGTAAAACATCCATTGTTGATTATGTGTTGAATGTATTTGAGGACTGGCTGAAAACAGCCTTTTTCATAATCCCTGAAGCCATAAAGTGTTTTGAAGCTGCATGACTTCCTCCTGTCAACACCAAGTTATTGTTTTACATAGGAGAACCTTTTCTAGCATGAACAGCCACTCTTCCTTTATCCTCCTGTCTGGGATGGGTTTGAGAAGAACTCAACTTGTATCCTAGAGGTCAGAGACCTGATGGGGAAGTGACTGAAGGACAGTAAGCCTCGGGTCCCTGTCATACCAAAAGGTCAGGGTTAGTCTTAAAATTTCTTCTTTGACTAAAAATGCTTGATGCATGTGGGGATGAAAGTCCTTTAGGCCAACACTTAACAAAAGGAAGCAAACAAATGCCAGTTTGATGTTGCACAGACTAGATAATAGCAGTGAGAGTTATGGCAGATGGGAGACGCATTACAAAAAGAACGTGTCAATCCCTTTCCCCCAATTCCCGTGGGGGAACATGTGTTCCTCCAGATCTAGCATTTCAAGAAAATAGTTCCACTTAAAAGACCCATTTGTGGTACACACGTTGAAAGATTTTTCATAGATTAATCAAATTTAGAAATTAAATTTTGTTGGTGCTTTTAGTTTCCCTTGGCCAACGTCATTGTGAAGATCATTACTTCAATTCTGTGGCATTACGGCTTATCATAGAGTTGGGATTTACGCAAGCGGCAATCTCCGGGGCTGAAAAATAAAGCCAATGCGGAAGTGCCAAAAACTGCAATTCCTCGAACGGCCACTTGAGGCCGGCTCCAAAAGGGAGTCAATCTCCATAAGCCCCCATGTTAAAATGCCCAACTTTACAGCAGAAATAAACATGTTTAC
>JBBPCS010006112.1:0-10021 GCA_037974645.1 Hollardia meadi
TTGTAGTGTAAAGCGCTTTGAGTGGTCAAGCTGACTAGAAAGGCGCTATATAAATACAGGACATTTACCATTTAGCTACCATCTCTCTAGTACCATCTCCGCTGTTGTTAGCACCAGGCGGGATATATAACATCAGACTATGGAATCTGGATTGGTACATGGAATGGGGACATCTGTCCGATTTCTGATGACTGTATTATGTTAGGATCAGAACACAATACTCATACAGCAATTCTTATTTTCCCAAAATTCTGAACTTTTCTTTTAAAGCAGGATGTTATCAAATTCACATTAAAGAAAAAACAATCTTGCCTCCATCAGCCGTTTAGCCAATCTGACGAATAATGACAATCATTCAACATCACATTCAAAAATAAAATTTTTTCATCATCTACAAAATCAACAAAAATAAATAAATTAATGGTGCATCGTACTGTGAATTGCATTCTTGGAGTGTTTTTGAAAAGTGAACTACCTGTTTCCATAGTATTTTGGTTACTGCACAACTGAAAAGGATATCAAAACTAAATTTAGAGGGCCAGTGGGCCGGGGACAAATCGTTTTGTGCCTTTCATCAATACTTCATTTGGCAAGGGATGGCAGGGGATTGAGGGTCAGGGACTGAAAAGAGCCTAAACACACATACACAATAGATATTTGTAAAAAAAAACAAACAAACACACACACAGAGACCACAGACAAATAAAAGGGCTTAAATATACACCGGTGAGGAGTAGAGACATCAATACAACAATCAAATGACAAGAGACAGCTTCAAATGAACACCCATCCACACACAAAGGGGATGTGATGCAAGTCATGAAACATTAACACCCACTCAAGGCGCCATAAAGCTGGCGGTGCTGAAGGGGAGGAGAAGGGGAGGCATAAATAAACCAAGGGAGATGAACAACCTTAACACTAAATTTACACCTCATCAAATATGGAGCACTGGGAAAACACACAAACCGAACAAAGGGAAGGAGACACACCCACGCAGTCAAAGAGACATCTCAGATGAAGAGGAGGGGTACGGCTTTAACATAAAGAAACATACATGTTTACATATGGAGATTAACACACACAAACCTTTATGGCGTCTGTCTCGTCTGCCTCTGGTCCACTCTTGGTATTAACAGGCTCCATTTGATAGTTAACAGCGCGGTACAACACCTGGAGGACAGAAAGATGTACAAGCAGTTTTCAGTGTGTCTCTTAAAATATTTTTTTGGAGTAATTGAGTTTGTCTTGGCCACCTCTTCACCTGCCAACTTTCGCAGAGAAGTAGTTAAGGGAAGAAAGAGAACCTGCACTGACGGCCTAAAAGGTTTCCAGTGTTCTTCGCTTGCGACCCTTAAAAGCGAAAGCAAAGTCTACTCATGACTTCTCACCACACGTTGCCTATTAAAATCCTCTGTGAGAAGTTTAGAGAATCATGATCCCTTTTCAGCTTGTTTCATTTCGATATTTTTATCGAAAGAGGCAAAATATTAATTTTCTTTAGCGAAACATTTCAAATAAATATTTTTTTGTTCCTGTACTTTCCCTTTTTAATCATCTTCATGCAGCCCCTTGAGTGGTCTCTGCCTTGGTAATCTGTGCGATTACTTTCTTTGCTAATATTAAAGATTATTGCGGAGTTCCTCATGAAAAAAAGTTCCTCTGATTTGTCTGCCTGGTTTGTCAAACTCTTTCCTTTACAAGCTCACTCTTCTCTCATCCACAGCTTGTTGGCCCTGAGCTGCTTTGTCACACAGTATGTGTGAACAGGACACCTTAATAGCTGCAAAACAAAGGCAAATAGTCTCAGTTACAGTAAAAAAAGTGACCGGAATTAAACATTGAAATGTGACAATGTCCAAACAATGTTCTGTTCTGATAGGACAGGTATTAACTACGTTGAATTTGGATTGTTTGTTATGCTTGTTTAGATTAGTTGATCATGTTCACCTTCCTTTTTTATAAAACGAGTACATGTTGTCAAGAGCTTCATCACAATTAATTCATGATGTCTTCTTGTCATTTCTTGTAGGTATGAATACATATTTTTTTTCTTTTTCTAATTTTTCCTTGTATTTTTGTAATATATATATATATATATATTTGTATGTCATTTTATTGGATCATTATCTATTGATTTGTTAGTTTTTCTCCATATTGTGTTTTATGCTGTTGCTTATTTGTCATTCATTTTCTGTTGTTGCATTTTTCATAAATTATGTTCTGCTTTTTATTATTTTGTTATTTGTACTGTTTTTATTTAAGAGAGGGGAGGCCCATTATTCAAGCTTGTGGCTTCTTGGCCTCTCCTGACATATCTCTTATCTTTCAATATTTTGGATTTTATTGCCACCGAATGATGTGTTCAAATAAAAGTAAATTTTAAAAAACTAATAACAGCAACACAATTTCAGTTATAACAGTAATTAATATTCTGATTTCAGTTTTGACTGGTTCTCTAAAATTACAGGTTATAGTTGTTTGTTTATTCATGTTATTATTCAGCAAAATTTTGTTTTTCAAATCAGAAGATATTGAGTACTGGGATAAAATATTGGTATGAGCTCTAGTTGTAAACAGAAAAGAAATAATATACTACAACGATCCATACTGGTTTATAAAAAGCCACAATGAAAGTGAGGAGTGACCTGAGTCTGCAGGTCACTGGAGGCAGCCAGGAGGCCGTGGATGTTGTCGGGAGGACAGTGAGTAAGGGAGAAGGCTAAAAGCTCCTGCCGCGCTTCCAGGTCTCCATAGCCCTCACACTGACCGAGCAGACTGCACACATCCCACGCTGGACTGTAACCTGGAGGAAGAACAGATGGAGGCAAACAAGGCGGGAAGGTAAGGTAACGCAAGGTAAGAGAGGAAATATATCACATAATATGGGTGAGCAGAAGTAGTTTTCTTTCTACCAGTGTCTATCGACCCTGAATACTATCAAATAGAAGACTGAGGCCCATCGACACAAAAAGACACACAAGCTACAGTCGAGCCCACACACATACTTGGTGAAATTGAAGAATTTGCAGAACAAAAAAGTGCAGAAGATATCATGCTGAGTTATTGATGATACAATTAAGTGTGACCTTCCAAGCCCTTGGGATATTAATACATATTTAAGTTTAAACGATGTTTCTCCGCTTGAAGAAAATAAGATTGTCATAACTCTGCTACATTTCTTCCAGCTTTATCACAGTCAAAAACCAAACACGGCATCTTGACTTCATTCTGACAAACAGATTCAATTACCCTCACTCTGTTCACAGACTGAGAACACCGGCGTTTATCTGATTACACCTTCTCTTTCTCCCCAACGCCTTTTTC
Source organism: Hollardia meadi (assembly GCA_037974645.1). Taxonomy (NCBI): domain Eukaryota; kingdom Metazoa; phylum Chordata; class Actinopteri; order Tetraodontiformes; family Triacanthodidae; genus Hollardia; species Hollardia meadi. The sequence goes on from JBBPCS010006112.1 coordinate 3,328, forward strand.
TCATCCACACTGTCTCTAGCTACTCAGCAATGTGGGGAGACTCAGTGAAATTCGATTCACTTTGATTTTTCAGTGGCGTAACATAAACAGGGTCAGAGACAATATACAGTGATCAGACTGACCACTTTAAGTATCTTCAGGGGCACTCTGGGGAACAGGCAGTCTAGACTGCAATATTATTGTGATATTGTGCTCCTTATTATTATTCTCGTGCGTGAACAGATACAAAGTCAGTCCAAAACAGTCCAGTTTAACCATATTAACTAAACCAGGGGTCTTCAACGATAATCACAGTCCCTCCTATGAGCCAACTTCATGATACTGTGTTCATTACGTACTTTGGCACTTTATTGTTCGCATTAGAAGCGAACAAAGGGCTGGCAAAGAGCAAAACTACGGTGGCCGAGAGAGCTCAACGCACTGCAACTTAAACGCATGCAAATAGACAAAACGCTCGCAAATGAAGAAAACACCTTCAACAATTTTGCACTGCCAGTAGCACAGATGACAACGGATATGGATGTTTCTAGGGGACACTAAAAAGTGATGGGCACACGGGACACCTGTCTTACTAAAATGCAAGTTTTTTCCTTTATTTTAATACGATGGCACGAGTCAGATATTAGCCGGTGGCAGATATCTGTTGTTAACCTAGCCTTTCCATTTTGCTCATTATTAGCCTGCCAATTCAAATAATACCACGAGAGTTGAGTTGAGCTTATAAGTGAGCTTATATGCGGGCTTTAGTTCATGGTCAGCCACATACCTGCAGCCATGAGGTCCTGACAGTGGATGTACGAGGCCTTGAAGTCCAGACACTGGAGAGCTTGCTCTGCCAACAGTGTCAGCACTTGGCCTTTTCGTGTGGCCTTGTCATCTCCTAGACACACACACACACACACACACACACATGCACGCACGCACACACACACAGGCACACACACATATTCATTTAAGCAGACATCAACACTGGAGAGATGCGACACATGAAAATCATCAGTCTTTTTAAAGTGTATTTTTTAATCTTGAGAAATGTCAACATGTCAAAGCTAACACGCTAAAGAGCAAAGCTCATAATCCTGTATATCACCTACAACATCTGGCTTCATAAATCTCCTATTAAATCTCCATCTGACTATACACACACACACACACAGGCTCAAGGTTGGAATGTATTAGCTGCACCACAGACCGAGCCTAGGCTACATATTAATCAGTGTCTACCATAAACAAGGTTATTGCCGTGTCTGTTCATCTCAAAGAAGGAGCAGGAAATATCAAAAAAGGCCGTCCGGCTGTCTGGCTAAACAGGAATGAATCTCGGTTTGACATCTCAGTGTGATTGGTTGTGGTGTTAACATTCATGTGGTGGCTCGAGACAACCTTTGATTTCTGTTTAAGCTCAATAAACAAAAAGGAGAGGACAGAACGATCAAAAGAGGCAGAGAGGCAGAAACAGGACTTCTGAGCAAACCTGTACACTGAAGATCAAAGAACGCGGGCTGAGATGAAGAAATGCAGTGGCGCTGGAGTGGTCAGTGTGTGTGTGTGTGTGTGTTTGTCAACACACCTTCATTCACCTTGCGCGCTTATGAAGACATTCTCTGGCACTGATTTCAAGCTAATCTAGATCGGACATCTTGAGCCTTTACCTGTCTTTGATGGGCCAATCAAAGGGCGTGATGAAAAGGTGAGAAATGTCAGAAAAACAGCAAATAGAAAACACTCAAGTTAATAAGCTTTGACTGCAACATAAACCCCTCAGGCTCTGGTCAGCACAAATTAAGTCTCATTTGGAATATAATAATTATTGATTAATTAAAGCAACTTTTTTCTTACTTGTACTTTTTCCCCCATAAGACTGGATGATTTACAGAGAACTTCTGTAGACCGAGGCAGCAACGAAACCCTTAGGGTTTCTAACTGGTGTGCTGGTGATACCTGCATTAAATATTCACCACAGAGCCCCAGAGCTACGCGCCCTTCAAAAGCCTCCCCCCTGCATTTATTTATTTAATAATTTGTTTATTCCTCTTCTCTTCTCATCTCCCTCTGCCTCTTTTTTTCTGAAGCCACACAGCGAGAGCTGCCTGACGACTGAATGTGAGCAGAAGAGACGCAGAAATGCCACAAGGCCGGTTAGCCGGTTTCCTTTGGCTGGTGACAGGCCACAGAGAGAGAAGACAGAAGAAGCTATGAGTTGAGAGACGAGGGACAAAAGAGAGAGGAAACCAGCAGACACGGGAAGACAGACGGACACGAAGCAGTCAAGCTCATATTCTCGAAGTGGAGAAAGTTAAAACAAGGGAGATACAGAGAGAGAAAAATGCCAAAGTTTGTGTCACTTTGCACACAAACAGGATGACATCTTAAACTTTCCCACATGTTGACAGCTTAATCTGATGGCTGTGGGCGGATAGAGCGCTCCCAATATACAAAATATGAGCATATATTTCTTGACTCCCTGAATTTTATTTTAAAATTGAACCAAAATACAGCCAATATCACTTCCATTCATGTGTTGACTTGATTGCATTGCTCATCAGTCAGCTGTAGTGTGTGCCTGCAGTAATACTATTCAGCTGTTTTATAATCCTGGGTGGAAGATGTGAAAGCTCATATACAAAGATTAAAAAAACTAAACTAAATATAAGAGAATCCCATTTGAAATTACCACAAGACAGCTGATGTAAACATTTTCCTGGTCATGAGCTCATACTATTGACTGTATATAAAGATGGATGACATGAGAGCTCCCCAAAAGTAATAAGTCATAAACTCCTCCCCCTCAATGATATCAAGTAGGACATGGGCCAAACTAAAAACTCAAAGCACACCACCTTTTTCCCCAAAGATGGTTTCTGTCATTTTAGGTAGTTAATATCAGGCTGTTGTATGTTCAAGTGTTCATTTTTCTGATCAGTTTTGTTTTAATCAGTTATTTGATGCTATAAAAACGGGGTGAAACATCATGATAGGCAGCTGAGCCCTGCTCGAGATTGGGCGGGCGGGTGTATGGGCGGGAACTCGATACCGCGACTCCGCCGCCCGTTCACCACTGCGAAGACTCTGGCTCCAAATGACGTCACCAGCGCAAGATAGCAGTGCCCATATCCGGGATATTTTGGCTTAATTTCTGTACAATGGGTGGAAGTGGAGACACGTCGTCCATCTTTATGCCTGTGGCTCCTATGGTAACCTCTTAAGAAAGTGAATGGGAGGATGGAAAGAGATAAATACTCACCTTAAAGAACTGAAACCTGTTTGGCAAAACTAGACAAGGCTCATAAATAAATAAAAGGAGTTTGAGGATCAATACTTTTATCTGTTTTTCAAGCAACGAGGAAACTCACAGAGCTTCAAAGAGGCCAGACAGGGGGTGTCTCAATTGTAGGATTTTTTAAAATTTTTTTACATCTTTAAAAATGGTATTTATGAAAAGGTCTTCGCAAAGTTCAAAAATCTGTGTGTAGGTATTTGACTTAGTGAGCTCACAGTGAACCTGTACCTCACTGTCATAACTACATGATACAGGAGCGCAGAAAAAAGGTTCAACACACAAAATGATGCGCCTGAGGAGTGAAATGTGCTCGCTCCTTCAGGGTGTGTGTGTGTGTGTGTGTGTGTGTGTGTGTGTGTGTGTGTGTGTGTGTGTGTGTGTGTGTGTGTGTGTGTGTGCTTAAGTATGGATTTTTTTCGCTTGCAAGCTGTAACACCGCTCATGAAGATGAATTTCCCTCTTGTTTTAGAACTGTTGGCGCAGAAAGTACCCGCGCATGCTAGGCTAAGTCTCTGTGCCTCATGTGGGCGGTTCTTTCTCACTTCATCTCATGAGCTTTGTCATGAAGAGAAGAGTCTTACACAGTGAATGTTCCCCGTCGTACACACGATAAAACTTTAAATTGATGGGATGAGGCCAGTGGTGTCAGACAAAATGTCTAGTGTGTGTGTGTGTGAGTGTGTGTGCCCACACGTCTGTAGGTACCTGCTACTCTGAGAAGTGAGGCCAGATTCAGCAGAGTAGTGGACTGCTTGTAAGCCGTGGAGCATTGGGCGATGCACTCATCGATAAGAGACAGACGGTCCGAGCGCAGACGCACTGGGAGGGAGAGAAGAAGAAGAGAGGGGTGTCAGACGTGTTCTGCTAATTACTGCATTCACTCTGGAGAAGTTATAGCTGACAACAGAAATGATCTGGTGTAGATGATGGATGCTCGAAAATCGACACTAACAGAAAATACAAACACATTTTTTTTAGTTGTAAACTTAAGTAGAAATTTGATTATTATAAACACGAAATCGAACTCGCAAGGATTTATTGATTATGCCAATTAATCATCGACATAATCCACATAAGTCATTTTTTTAAGCAAAAATACCAAAAATCACCAGGTCTCCGGTGTGAGGATTTGCTGCTTTTCTCCTTTTTATATGGGTGCAAACTGAATATCAATGATCGGTTTTTGGACTGTTCACAGACGTGAACTCTGAAAGAGAAGCTGTGGTGGTCATTTTTCACGATAGACCAATTACTTGAAAAAAGAAAAATAGATGAAATAATGATGAAAATAATTGTTAGTAGCTGCCCTTGAAGAAATGCAACAAAAATGTATCATTCCAATATCATTCTCCAAGCTTACAAATTTTAATCTTGTTAACCATAGTCCTTAGTTACCTGTAATCCTGTAAAAAAAAAAGTAACAGTGTTTGTTTTATAAAGGTGCCATCCATTATTTTGTTGTTTGAGTCAGGGAACTCTCTGGTGTCATGTACCCCACAATGTAAAAAATACTCAATCATTAATGCATTTATATACTTATTTACATGTTAAATTTATGTACTAGTGCAGGACACAATTCTTGGAGATTCAATGCTTGTTGTTTCATATTAACTACCGGTGCATTTAATTTGGCTAATAGCTTGGAGGTTTTAACATTTTCATAATTTGAGTGAAAGAAAAATCCATCCCCATATTTTTCGACACTTGCTCTGAAAATTTAGTGCCTCCACATGCCTCTGTGCTTTCTCCACACCCTGCTGCATATCTTTATGGCTCGGCATTACTTTGGGCGAGGCCTAAAGGGAATTCAGGGGAGGGTGGGGTGTATGAAGTGTCGGTGTAGGAGGGCTGCAGGAGGCAGGCTCAGATGGATTACATATGCCCAAATCCTTTCACTGATAATAAATAATAATACATTTACAAAGTGTTTTACATGCTAGAGAAAAAAGCAACAATAAAATAAATATAAAAGGTGATGTTAGAGGTACACATATACATATTAAAAGCAAGGATACAAATAGAATAGATCAAGACTATACATGCAAGGATGTGCAGAAGAATTCTAAAAGTAGGGGTATAAGGAAATACGACCAATTCCCAACTCCCAAATGGCAGTGCATGGGGAAAGAACCACATAAAAGCCTGTTTATATAAGTGAGTTTTTAGAAGGCATTTGAAAGATGAAACTGATTTGGCTAGCCTAATTTCTTCTGGCAGGCCATTTCAAAGCATAGGCGCCCTGACCGAGAAAGCGCAGTCACCTTTAGTCTTGAGCCTCGACCGAGGAACAACCAAGAGGGCCTTGCCCGAGGATCTGAGGCGACGTTCCGACTCATAAGGAGCTAAAAGGTCAGCAATATGGCACGGGGCTAGACCTTTCTGTGCTTTAAAAGTAATCAGTAAAATCTTACAATCATCAAAAATCATACCCCATCAATACTGGGGTAATTTGATCTCTACGTTTAGTGCCAGTAAAAATTCTAGCTGCAGCATTTTGAACAAGTTGGAGACGTGAGATGGATTTCTGACTGAGGCAGGTACAAAGAGAGTTGCACTAGTCAAGACGAGATGAAATGAAAGAAAACAATTTCCTTCTCTACATCTGCATGGGAGAAGAATGACACTCGTGCACGTTTGCCTCAAAAGTGTGGGAACTTGCAGGGAGAGAGCTTTTACTTTGGTGAAAATAGAAAAATGCGTATTTTTTTGTGTATGTGTGCGTGTATCCTCGAGTCAGTACAAAAATATAGTCTGACCGCACCGCAGGCAATGCAGAGCCATGGTGCGAGCCTGGACCTGAGCACTGAAAACAAAATCTTAGATAATAATCTCTCACATTTTTCCTCTTTCCTACTTTCTTCCTAAACTCTTTCCTGTTTTTACTTTGCCTCCAGGTAAGAATAAGTGGGCAGCAGTAAAAAAAACAACCAACTAATCCGAGTAGACAGGGAGTGAGGAGAAAGAGGAGTGAGAGTGAGGGGGGCAAGAGGCAGCAGAAAAAAAAAACTGGGGGATAAGTGATGCAAAGAGAGGAGGAAGGAGAAGGAGATGGCTGTTTATGGGTCCCTCTGTCACAGTGGTTTTATGCTGGCAGCTCAGTTTGAAAAGGGCAAAGGGGGGGAGCAGAGGCCTCAGAGGCAAACAACACCTCAGTTCAGAGGTGAGGCGATGAGGGGCCAAGCTGGTTCAGTCTGGCTGCACAGTTTCCTTCAACAGAGAGCCATGCCTGGAAATTGCTGTGGTAGGGTACCAATGTGGAGCCAGAAAAGAGAGAAAGGAAGAATGTGGAGGTGAATACTGATTGGTCAGGTTTGCAGATGGAGCAGAAATACTAAAAAGGGCATGTGTGTGTGTGTGTGTGTGTGTGTGTGTGTGTGTGTGTGTGTGTGTGTGTGTGTGTGTGTGTGTGTGTGT
>JBBPCS010006113.1:0-10019 GCA_037974645.1 Hollardia meadi
CACACACACACACACACACACACACACACACACACACACACACACACACACACACACACACACACACACACGTCTGACCAGCTCAATCAATCAATTTCAGGCTTAAATGAACACCTTCCGGTTTAAGTGCCACCCACTTCCTGTTTGATCCTCACCCATTATGAGTATGGGTATGGATACAGAGACTTCAGCTGGTTGAACAGATAATATAATGGTCTGTATCTGTTGTTTTCCTATTAATTAACTGCAGAACTTTGATTTAAACACTTGATAGTACTACAAATTTAGGCTTTTCTGCAATCAGAGCAATTTTTATGTAAATGCAGGTAAATGTGTACATGAGTTCACTCAAGCAAATTATGAAAATAATTAAGAGCTGCATTTTGAAATAAATGTTATTGTGCATTTGTTTTTTAGATCTTTCATTTGACCTTTTATGAAATCATGTTTTATTGAGTATTTAAGTTTTGTGTATTAGTTGTGCGGACTTCTCAGACAAATGTTTAGCCAGCTGACATTTTCAAGCACCAAATATGTGATGTTATTACAGTATACTAGATTCTGTATATTGTGAACACTTAGGGGATAGACTTCTAACCCATGACCACTCACATAAAATAGATATTTCATTCGGCAAACAGTGACATATCCATCCCTGTAAAGCTAAGGTCATAATTTCAGGCTTTGGTGGGTAAAGAAATCAATACCTCTTTTCCCAATGGAAGAGAGAGGGTCATTATTTGTTATTACCCAAAGTGATTCCTATGCGACATTCCAAAGATTACAAGGAAAGGTTATTTGTCTCCTCAGAACGGAGTCTGACCTTGGGAAGCCAGCTCCTGGTGTCCATAGTGTCTGAGACAACTAAGGTTGTTGTGTTCTCATACGTATCAGAAGACCGTGGGGCTGCAACTTCTCCGCTGGATGAAGAACATGCTAAAAGCCCTTGTGTTTAAACATCATGTCACGTAATTCCAGAAATCCTTTCTTCTAACCTTTTGTAAAGCGTGAGGATGTAAGTTAAAGGATACCCTTCGTGAAGCGGCACCGCTGGTATTTATAACCCCCAGAAACAGAGATGAGCGCTAAGGTGTATAGGGACTAATTACCTCCTCATCCCATAAAACTCTTCAATAATGGATGCCCAACTTTAATTAAGCGCTGTGTATATTTAGTTGCTCGTTTATAAATGGCTGGATTAATGGCGTACGAGCCAATCCCAAAGACGGCAATGGCTGCAAACACAGCAGTTCAGTGTATAATTGGAAAGAGTTTAGGGACTGTGTGTGACTGTATGCATGTGGGCCTGTGTGTGGAGAGAGGTTTTTTTTGGGGTGGCGGGGTTTGACGGATTGCTAGGGAGCGGCTGTTCCCTCCGTGTCCTTTACATGTTTGGGAAGTGAAGGGATCATCTCGGCCAGGATCGACACACGCTCTCAGAAAGGATGCCAATTTTGTCGGACTCATCAGTTGTATTCTGAAGTGTTTGTCATGTCGTCTCTTGGCACGTCAGGAGATTGTTGAAGAGTCCTTGATGTGATTCTCTATTACTCTCTCATTTATCTTCTGTGTCACCTCCCTGCTCATCACACTTAATGTCCTACAGTGTACTAACAGCATCACAACCTATTCAACTGAAAACATATTTAATGCGAAAGGCAGCAACATTTGTCCTTAGCGTCCTGAGCAACTTTGTTTCATCCTGTGATAATATCATGAGTCAACTGTTGTCCACGCGGAATGCACCGTATCTTTTTTGTATCTCGTTCGTATTTAGCAGTTTAGCAGTAGTAGTTTATCTGAAAATGAACATGTCTATCTTTGAAATAAATTTTGTGGCCTCTTCCCACTCCTTCCAACTACCACTATTCAGTTTTAACTGTGAGCAGCCTACAGCACCAATAAAGCGTGTTGGATTTGAGCCCATTAAAGGAAAAAAAAAATGAAATGAATTCAAAGAGCAGATGAATTATTAAATGTCTGACTTTGAGCAAAACCCTGGGGTGATTATTGATGCAAAAACAAACAACCCATGGGCTTCCTCAAGGATTTATCTACCCAAAACTGAACCGGTAGTCTGTGCATCTCTTAGTCTGTGCTAAAGAATTCCTGTCGTGATTTTTTTAGTCGTCCTTCCATGCTGATAGTTTTGTCAGAGAAATGCATGTTTTCCCTAGTTACTTTTTTTGTGTGTTCATTAAGTCAGAAGCAGGATTTTAAATCTCCATCAGACCAACGCTGAAATGCTTCGCTACGGTTAGCCTCAACTGGGTTATGCCATAAACTTGCAATCATATTTGCAGCCATACTGCCATACACACCCTCATTCAGTTGACACTCATCAGCAGGGCAGCTGATGGGCACCAAGGCTGTAGCCTCATGAGTAAGCCTGGTTGTACACCCGGCAATTTCACACAGCAAACAAAAAACAAGCATTTGATGGTTGCATCATATAGTCTCCTAATATTGTGTCCACTGAAAGGCTCCAGGAAGAACTATTTTGGCCTGAGATGCTGTTTTTCAGCTACAACCTGATCCACTGTATGCATCCTTGCAGAAAAGTAGCATAATGGTGGAAATAATTACATGACAAATGTGAGTAATACCTAAAGTAACATCCACAATTGTCTTTTGCTGCATGGATACTGGTCAGAGAGGATGAACATAGTAAACTGTGGGTCCCGGCCAGTCCGTAGTGTCTGTCTGTGAAAAACACTTTATCACAAGTTAGTTACATAAGTCATGTGTGAGCCTGTAAATCAAAGCTAATCAGAAAATAGTCTTCGTGATGGTTAGGGCTGCCCTGAATACCATTTTTGGGCTTTGAAGCCCAGTGCAAATTACCTGCAAACATCCACAGTGAGTACATCCACGAGTAATGTAGCGTTGTGTGTGCGTGCTGTGTGGTGTGTAAAACTGTGCAGCGCTCTTTGCAGCACAGCGGCAGTCATTTCATTTCTGTATATTGCTTTTTGCACCCACCGCGGTGTTCGCAGATGGTTTTATTTATTCGTGATCATGTGTTTAATGGTCTCAGTTTTGTACTCTTTTCGGGTCTGTCCCCACATAATTTCCAAAATTTGACAGTAATGTTTACTTTGAGTACACATCAACAGGCTTGCTTTTTACATGTATCTAAGTACACTTTTAGTCTAGGACTTGAACTTGAGTAAAATATGTGTAAACTAACAGTACTTTTACTTGAGTATAATATTCTAATACTCTTTACACCTCTGGGTAGTTGTGGGTTACGTGTCTTTTGGGCTCGTTTCTAGAGTTGTGCTAATTTTGGCTTGCTCCCCATGTATCTCAAAAATGCTTTAAAAAATCTTTTAGAGAATCCCGAGCAAATGTTTTCGATAGGCTTTGTTGACAGTGAGTGAATGTTTGTTGAACTTAATTTTGGTAAACAATATTTTGCTGTAGGTCACGGATTTGAAGTTTTAAGCAGCAACACGGAGCACGGCATGTTAAGCCATTGCTAACAGTCACGTTGTGTAGTCCGTTATCTTGGATGTTGATTCAGCTTGGTACAAATTCAAGGGAATGAGACTCGAGGACAAAAATCAAGACTCAGATTTTTAAAATGTTATTTAAATAAATCAGAAGATTACTCTTCTTGTATCCAATAAAAGGAAAACGTGATTCTAATATTGGTTTTCAAAACAAAGAGCTCCTACTCTGCTGCTGATGGCACAGGACTGTAACTGGAAGCACATGGGAGAAGTTAGCCTTGAAAGGCCTTCTGCCAAAAAACTCTTTCCAGCCATCTTGTTTGCAGTGCAGCTCCTTTTTAGCACTTTCGTTGCATATGATGTGGCTTCCACGCAGTGGTTCTTGGTGCGTTGATCACAGGAATACTTCGGAATTGTTATGCCACACAAGCTCTGAATTGAAGGCTCCGCTGGCCTTTAACTTCAGAAATCTTTCAGAAATTTAGTTAGTAGCTATTAATGCCGTTACTTGAAACGTAATGTGAATAAAACTTTAAAACATTACCTCATCTGTAGATAGCAACTCCCATGATCCCATGCTACTTACATCTTTTGTTTTTTGTTTTTTTTGTTTTTATTGAGAGTCCTCTATTGGCAGGAATTGCATGCTGTGCGTTTAAGCCCTAACATTGGGTCTTTACCTTGGTAACAGTCAAGTAGAACACTATGCTAAATATGTTATGCATTTTTCCTCTCCTCACTACACCCACATCATGGCACAAAGCCGTGCTGGCGCATTAAAAGTTTGGCTTTTCATTTTAGATGTACGTTTTTCCTGAGTAGACCCTGTTGCTTCCACCACCATATGTTGCCATTGTTAAAGAGCTAATATTAGGGATGTGATTCTAGGCTGCTGAAATGCACAAATACCATTTTGCTCTCCGTGACACTGAGGGATGTTTATTATACCCTGTAAGCACAGCATCTCCTGCTTGTCACGCATTAATCATTAGAAATGCCCCTCTCCAGATGCATAATCCCAGTCATGGCAGGGAAGCAACAGTGGAGGACAACATACAAAAATCATTTTGTGCTGCGCAGTATTTAAATTCTAAACATACTGTTGTGCCTGATGGAGAATTAAATATCAGATGAAGTCAATGAGTCACATCAAAAAACGGCCCAGTCAAGGTTGTTATGTCCAGAAACACAAAGTTGAATTGCCGGTGACATGAGGACATTATTTTTGCCAAGAAGAAACGTTCAGCAAATCAGCAATTTTTTTTTTTTTAAAGTGCCACATTTGAACACAGAAGTACATATCTTCAAACAGTTCCAAGAGTCTTTAAAGCATCACTTTTGAATAACCTTGTGATGTCTTTCACAATGCAGCCCTTTCTTGTTTTCTTGGGTAGCGTTCCTTCCTTCATCCTGAGACGTGCATGTCTGATATCGAACGCAGTGCCTCCCCTGATGTCTCCTTGTGTCTCTCTGTATGCTGTGAAGTGTATGCTTCATTCCTTGTGGTGCAGTCTCCCTCATTCCCTTTACTCCCCCTCACTAAGGATGTCTTCATCACTTGCTGCGCTCTGCTCCCCTCCAAGGTCCCTCATTTTGAGCGTGGTTGACTGAGGAGGCGACAGAGGAGAAACGGCTGCGCCTCCCCAGAGATGCATGGCTGATTGTAACAAAGGATGAGAAAACCTCTTTGTCTAGCTACCTTTTACCTCAATATCACCTTGTGTGATAAGTCTCCTTTCCTATGAAGTGATCTCCCTAAAAATAGTTTCTGGCTTCACAGGTTTCTGTGAGCAAGTTTGGTAAAACTTATAAGATAGTGTTATCTTTTATTTCTCTGTAAATGAATCAGTTCATTCACTTAAGGAGGTTGTATGTTAAAATTTAATCACTTTAAAAAGGTCAACTAAAGAGAGCCAGACAGGATGAAAACAGTCAGAATGGCTCCCCAGTTTGTAATATCATTATAGCCCTGTGAGCTAAGTTTATAATTTGATTTATTTTTTAGCTTGGCTCAATGTGATGGTAAGATTTTTTTGTAACACACGTGAGATCACCTGTCTGTCATTTATATTTGTTTTCCTGTCATTTCATTTGTTTCGTGTTTACATTTGCTCTACATATTTGCGCCCACGCACTTGTGCTCTCTATCAAACTTAAAGCTGCTTTGATGCAGAAGTGAAAAATCGTTTAGGCTTTCACAATAACAGACAAAAAAATAGATAATGATGACATTTTGGAGGATAAATTCAATACGCAATGTGGCTGAAAGCCTTGAAAGACAATACGATAGAAGAAAAGGAACATGACAAAAACAAAGTGACATATAGACATAATAGATGAAAACAACAATGATAACATCTATGATAACAACAACAAAAGTATTTTACAATTTTGTATGTTATGGTATAGTATGAGTCCAGGGGTAAAGGTTATTGTAGGTTGTGTTAGGTAGGGTGTGTGTGTGTGTGAGTACCTGTTTGCATGTTTGTGTGATGGGCGATTGGTGATAACAATATAACAAAATATATAATATTATATAACACTATATAACACCGTATATGTATTTTCAGTTTGTGTGTGTAATTATTATGACGGTCAGTGATATGAAGAAAGGAAAAAATAAATAAATAGTATACAGCAAAGGGAATGGGGCCAGACTGGGCCACCGGAAAAAGCAATAGGCGGCCCCAACCCAGCTCCCCCGGCAAGACAATCAGGAACCCCGGTGGAGACAGGCGGCGTGGGCCAGCATAGCAACCATCCCCATCCCTTATGTTTACATTTTTAATTTACTGGTTTTGGGAAACCTTCATTTTGAGTTGCACCCTGACCCAGAGGAGGGCACTGGCTCGTAGTAAATCTCAGATGTGTTAACCTGGACCACTCCCAGACAATAGGTCTTTTGATAAGTGTGACTATGACTTCACGTGCTATTTGTTCCTCAGAATGTGTTCCTATTTCTTTGCAATCAAACGCCTTTGAATTTAGGCCTGACTTTAAGATGCTTCTACCAAGGTTTTAAAAACATTTTATTATAATTGAATCATTATATGAACATTGTTCCTTAAATAACAATGAAAAGATCTCTTTTTTTAAATTTTCTTGTTGGGTATAAGCACCTCTAATACAAATGAGGTTGGTGGATGCCATTTAGTTTAGTTGATCTTTTCATTGTCAAACTGGGAGGGTAGAAAGTGGCAGATATTTCCTAAAGTCGTGCTGAGTAGTTTCCATTGTGGCCTTAGTTCTTTGAGATTTGACACTCATCTTTGCTGGTGCACAAAGGACTGTGAGACAGGCGATAAATTTATGGGGAAAGAAGAAATACAGGTTTAGGAACCCATGAAACCAGCCTGTGGGCATGGATCAAATGGATTTCTTCTCAGTGTCCTTTTTTTTTTTTTTTTAACTAGAACGGGAATCGGAGGAGGGAAAGCTGAAGGGAAATTTGAAATGGGAAATTCATATTAAATTGGGATTCTTACTCTGTCTTGTCAAAATCCATCAGCCTGCATTAATTGTGTAAATGTCTCATCTAAAATAGTCCTGCTGGGATTGGGAGATTTGTAGTGACGTCTTTGGATGAATGCAACAAAAGTTGCTTTTTGATGTTCAGTCTCAGGTGTGTTAGAAACCAGACCGGTCGATGAATAGATTACAGTCGATAACCTACATACAGTGGGTGCATTGGCAAGTCTGTGTTAGACCTTGTTTGATTCTTGAGAGAAAAGTGTTGTTGGATTAATTGCTAATTTACAAAAGTATTCTTAGAATATTTTAATTGAGGTTGAGGAACTTACATATTCAGCTATTCAGCTAGGGCAGAAAACACAACTCAGATGTTGATAAATATAAAAATAAAAGTGAAAGCTTGCAAAATGTGACAGCTTTAGAAGAGCCAAACGTCATCTTGATGATTCTGCTTTTAGGATTATCCACTAATTGGCACACTCTAGTTAACGCCACTTTTTTTCTCTTCATCCTTTTCTACTTCTTATTATTTCAGTTGCAGTAATTGTACCACTGGGAGATTTTTCACAAACATTTTTGCCTTCTTCAGGTAGAAAAGCATTCATTAGAGGATTTTATATACGGGTGGATAACATATTCTCATGTGTCACATATTTGTAAGTCCATTGATTGAAATTCCACTCACAAATCCCAAGACATAATGAATGAAATATGTTCATGCCATACTGTTTGATTAAGCTACTTTCACCTTGACACCGTAACTATCATATATCACACATAGAATGTGTGTAAGTGAATTTGATTTTGTTATATGATGCCCTAGATAGGGGACTACAGTTGTGCGCGTCACAGGAGCAGTTTCCTTATAATACACCAGCAGCTTTGCTAGAAATAGGATGGACTGTTTATGGAAATGTAGTCACACAATCCATCTGTTTTCCCTCATCTACTGCGCTGCTTGCAGCGTGTGCTTCAGCTACAAGAAAGCTGCTCCTATGTAGTGGAGAACTAAACTTAATTGACTGCCATCTCAACCTCACTAGAGCTCACAGTCACTGTCACAGCACACCAGGGAAGAATGCAATGGAGGCAAATCAATACTCAATTAAACAATGTATATTCTGTAATATTTCTCTTAAAAAGAGAGCGAAGAGCACACAGCAGTCAAATCTTCAGTGACGGAGAATCTATTCATACAGAAACAAGATTTTTAAATAAAGCTAACCTGCCAAAGTGGCCGGTAGAATTGACACAACTCCTGCCAATTTTATTTACCGCCCATATTTGGCGGTATGGCGATGTTAATTTCAAGTCCTGGTGGCATGACATGTGGCACTGGCATATGCTGTGTTGAGCAGGTGTCGCCTGTGTGGGAGCATAAAGTTCTAAAACCTTGTTCCAAAATTAGATATCCAACCACTGAAGAGGGGTACTTGTTCATAAAATTTAGTGATTGCACACAAAAAAACCGACTGCCCTTAAGAAAGAGGGAGAAGGACATGTGATACAGTGCTGATTTGATATGTGATCAATCTACTGCATTCTGGGCAGCAATACAAAACTAAAAAAGTACAACTTTAAAAACCTTTGTTGATGTTAAAGCACATGTGCCCTCAGATCCAGAGAGACACTATTTCAGATTAAGGTATATAATCAAAGAAAGCAGCTTCACTATGAGAGACTTTAACTGAGGACTTTATCACTCTATCTTGGCAGCATATCAGTGTATAGTCAGGGGCAAGTCCATGCATAGTTAATCAGACAAAAGTAACAGGATCTTAAAAATCTGTGCTAAGACTAATTGGAGTTTCAAGAAAAAGCAAGTGTAAAGATTTTAGGACAGGAATGATGTCGTATGCTCTTTTCTTGGTACAGTTAAAACCTTGGCGACAGCATTCTGGAGGAGTTGTAGTAATTTACAGACATTTTGGGTAAAGCTGTAATCCCTTACAAAGAGTCAAGCTTTGTACATCCTAGGGCATTTCTGAATGCCATAACACGCAACTTAAATGCTGAATCCAAATCTCTGTTTTTTTCACAATTCGACCTACAAACTTGATTCTCACCTTTTTTTTTGTAAAGATCTGTTTAAGGAAATTTTGGATCCATACATCAATGTAGACATCTCTCATAAGGTATTAAAAGGGGCCATAAACGTCAGGATCAAAAGCTATTTAAAGTTGGATGTCATCTGCATAAAATAAAGCTCAATGTACAGATGACGACCCCTCGTCAAATCACATTCCCAATTTTTGTGATTTCAGGTAGATTAATAAATGGCAACTGTGATACTGATACTTTTAATTATATTCAATATTGCAAGTGACATGTTAAAAAGAGATGCAGTGTGTTCTGCTAAATGTCCTGTATATCCGGTGTCCGGTGGGTGAGCTGAGATGCCAATAATGCCCGTGCCTAAATAATAATTTAGGCTGTTTGTCAATGCAATCTAGAAACATTAATTGTTGCAGAACTTTTAAAGCATTGATTAAACAATACACAGATTCATTTTCATTGAATATCAGTTGGATACAACATTGAACTCGGCAAACTAACGCTTTGGGCATTCAGCTTGTATTTTCATTGTATGTAAGAAATGTACGGAGGCAGCCAACACTGCAGCTGGTGAACTAAGAGTACAAGTCAACGTTCTGCATTTAAATACATGTCATACATTGCTGAAAAGTCTGAAAATATCATAAAATCTCATAAGTCAACTCTACGGTAAACAGAGAGCCTTAACCTCAGTGCTTCATTCTCAATGACAAAAGGCTTGATAGACGGAATGATCATATTGACTTTGTTCTGGTGATTCACTGTGACCACATAGATAGACACTTCACGGCCACCTAGGGTGCCCTTTTAACTCAGGAACACATGAACTCAGGCCTATCATAGCTTGTTTCTGTCCAGAGGTTTAACTTCTACTGAAGGAGTCAGACTCCTTCACTAAATGATGCAGTATTCAAATGAGTAGGGACGCTTGCAGGTTGCTCACTAGGAGCTATGTGTTAAAAAACAAACAAACAAAAACTGTTTCTGTATTATCTTGAGGGAGATATGCTGGGTTTTCTGAACATTGTTGCCATCACG
>JBBPCS010006114.1:0-10017 GCA_037974645.1 Hollardia meadi
TACATGTTAAGTGTCATGAGATAACTTTGTTGTGAATTGGCGCTATACAAATAAAATTTGATTTGATTTGATTTGGTGTAGTGGTTTTGGTTTCTGGGTATAATGTCACTGTCTTATTGTGCTTTGGGGTGTTTGTTTCATATTGCTAGCAGTACAGTTTTAGTGCATGTGCAGGATGGAATAGCAAGTAGTGTTTTT
The DNA here is from genome assembly GCA_037974645.1 of Hollardia meadi. Classification (NCBI taxonomy): domain Eukaryota; kingdom Metazoa; phylum Chordata; class Actinopteri; order Tetraodontiformes; family Triacanthodidae; genus Hollardia; species Hollardia meadi. The sequence continues at coordinate 199 of JBBPCS010006114.1, forward strand.
AACTATAATCAGTCATTTCATACCTCTTCACAAAGCTTGCAGGTAACAGCAAGGGAAAGGACTTTTCTCCTTGAGTTTATCCTGAAGATAGTGCTTCTCCCCAGGGCATGAAGGAGACACAGTCAGGGAACCAAAGTATCTTATGCCCAGTTAACACCATAGATTACATGAAAGATTGTGAAATGATTGACAGTAGCCATGTTCTGCAAGATGGACAGTAATATCTATATATTATAATGTTGCAAAAATGAGACAGTGCACGCGCACACACACACACACACACACACACACACACACAGGCAGGTGTATGAGGCACATGTAGGTAACTCACAAAAACCTATGCAGGTATACAAGCACACACACAGAAAAACAGAAAAACACTCACACAGCTGTGTTGTTCAGCAGTGTGCCCCGCAGCTTCTCAGAAAGCACATCCTTTAGAATCTGTCTGGACCTCACAGAGCTGTAATGCACTTCTGAGTAATAACTGTCACTTATGTTGGGGCCATGAATTGATAAATAATGGTGGATGCAGTGCCATTACATTTCTGTAAAGGAATCAACATACCTCTCTAGAGAGAGAGAGAGAGAAGTTCTTGTTTTTGTCGGCTGAAACATAATTTTACTTCATCTCTATTTTTCCTCTAAGCCTGTAAATCCTTCGGTTACACATTACGTCAGACTGTTTCCATACACCAGGCAAGTCATAAACTCCTACAGTATCAATGACATTTCCTTAAGCATTAAGATCAAAACAATTCTAACATATTTTCATTATCACTATATGGTGTCTGTATTTATCAAAACAAGAGAGAGTTTTGTGCTCGGTATTCCAGATATACAAGTTCATATGGCTAACAAAGATAATTATAAAAGAGCTCACATGTGGTATGACTGATCTGGCAATGGGGGCATCTGTGTTTATGCCTGCTTAATTTTGTTTAAATGCTCTACCCCGACACAAATTAGTGCCAAAGTAATGCTGCATTCGCACCATGTTAGCTAGATGGTATTAAGGGGAAAAACCTCCCGTTGTTCCAACGTAAGTATTGAAGCTTTATTCTGGTAAATGGTTACTTCTCAATGTTAAACCATAATTAAAACTAAATGGGCAAATTAGCAAATGTTTTTTGGGGTTTTATTTTTTTTACTTTTTGCATTTTTACATGACTATAAATGCAGGATTGATTTTTCAGTCCCTGTTTATTCCGTGCTAAAGCCAACATTCTGAATATACTGATGTTAGCTGTAGCTAGCAATAGCAGCTGCTACCATGTGGCTGTGTGTATGTGTATGTTATTGTGACACCTTAGCCTCTGACTGATCTCAGAACTCAGACACTTCAGTTCCTCCTGTTATTTATCTCATTATTTTCTCCCTTTTCCTCTCATCTTGTACGTTTAAGTAGTGAAATCATATATACTCTCCGCAAATTTTTTGTTCAAGTTGAAACATATTCAACTCACGCAGTCGTGTCTTTACCTCAATTTGCAGCACCCAAGGATGAATTCGTGTCCACTCATGTCTCCAGCTTGACCTTACGTCCAATTTACGCCACCCATAAAGTTAGCATGTTTGTTCTGATGTGTAATTCACTATTCATCTAAAAGGAATAAATCATTTTAAAATGCCTGACACACATTGAAAATGGTCCATTGATTAACTACAGCATATCCAACAGATTATCCTTGATTTAAAGTTTTTATGGAAAATACTGCAATAATTGCTTTAAAATTTAAGGATTTTGTAATTGCTTACTGCACAGTGCAAACCAGCGCTGCACAGTCCAAGCTAGTAAAGCAGTCAGGTGTGAGCATATTTATGGAATCCACACTGCCGATACAAAATATGGTTGCTTCTGTGACCAAATTGTGCCTCTTCCACTTCAGTTTGTGTGTGTGATGGGGTTTCAAGGCTATAGGCCTCCATTTAGTGTTACTATCAAGGCATATTAAAATTTACAGCTGTGTTCCTCATTCTTTATGCAGAAACTACAAGACTACTCCGGCCAGGCAGACACTGGCATGGACGGACATGAAAATGGGTGTGCTGTAAACGATGTTCTTGTTTGTCAGCAGTAAATCTCTTCACAGCTCACTGAACTGACAGAGGACAGAGAGGTGTGATGGATGGAGCGAGGGGAGAAAAGAAGAAGAAGGGAGGATAAGGTCATGTGTTCCACACATAAGGGGGGAAAAGGGGGAAAGCTTTCTGGGGCCCAGCTGCTGCAGGGGGGCCCATGAAGGCCAGTAATAATCATATTCATCCTAATGTAAGTATTGATAACCAAATTTTATTTTGAACCCCAAAAAAAATTATATACTGAAACAAAAAATACACATTTTATTTATTCTTGCTTAAAAAGTAGCCTGTTTCATAATAAAAATAAATGAATTTTAAAAAACTATAGCAAAGACATTTTGCAAGACTCTCATGTCTTGATATGAACAAAGCAGATTTGGACCCATTCACTGGACCTTTTTTTAGGGGCCCAAGCATTTCTGTGGGCGGGCCTGGTTGGGAAAAGAAAATTGACTCAAGGGCAAACAGTGGAAGCAGGATATTTTGTTTATTGTGGGAAGGCAGAATTGCAATTTGTAAAAGTCCAAAGTGTTGACAGAAAAGTTAATGGTACCGAGTCTTGAGGCTATTGTTGTTATTCCATATTTGAACCAAAACAATTTGCACCTCACCATGGAGGCACACGAGTTAAGGGGGGGCATGGAGGGAAAGATTTGAGGCAAAGATACTGTGTGAGGTGAAATGGACAGGTGTATGCAGGTGCAGAAGCAGATGTAGACAAGTAAGTAAATAACTTTAAAACAATTTGCACCCAATCAATGCAATTTGCATCAAAAAAATCTTATTCTGTTTTGATGTCATAACTCCAGATAAAGTGTAAGTCGCACTGAATCAAGGGGCCCACAGTGTCAGACTTTAAAAGTCACTGGTCTAAAGTAGAGCTGCTCCATTATGGCAAAAATCATAATCACCATAATTTTAATCAATATTAAGATCCTAATTATTTAACACACTTAGTGATTGGCTTTGGAAACATCAAGCATTTTTTAAAACAAACTTACTAATAATATACTGTATAATGATATATCTAATATCAACTTGAAACTTGATATAATATAATTAATATAGAGATTGTATGTTTAATATGTATTAAAATGGCATTTTTATTTGGTATATAAATTGTGAGAAGTAATTTCTGAATTGCTGAATTTTTGGCTGTTCCAAGCAACGGTAATGTAACAGCACCGACAGACACATTCCAAAATCCAAGTTGCAGCTGGCTCGACCGGGTTTTCACTAACGTCAGTTCACGTAGTTGTTGGAAGCCAAAATCATAGTTGAAAATAAAATTCAATCACACAGCCTTAGACTGAAGTTTTAGTGAGCGGCTCAGAGAAACCCCTCAAATGGTTCCTGGAAATAATTTCTATTTGGAAAAGTAAAACAGTTCAAAGCCTTGAGGCTGTTATTTTGTTCTTTTCAACATAAACCTCTGATGTAAAAATGACATCTGAGACTAATCATGGAATACTTGACTGTTGGATACAAACGTTCAACCTCCCCTTAAGAAACCTGTGTCTTAACTAGCTGAGCTATCACATGTTTCAAAGCTACATCAGCTCTAACATAATCTCACATTATAAACTGAGTTCAGAAAAGGCTTCACAATCTAAATTTTAAAAATTAGCAAACTGCAACCGTCTTCAAATGTACCTTTTTAAAAGCAGATGAATGTTAACAAGCACCCTGACACTGGAGCAGCTGACTCCAAGACAACCCACAACTGCTATTTCATGAGACACAGGCATCTGTCTGCAGAAATGATTTTAAACAAGCAGCAAGAGAGGCTGCCTCAGGGGCTATTATCTCTTTTTTTATGTGCACTTATTCACCTTTTTCTCTTTTTGAAAACACACACAGACATACTGATACATTAATAAACACACAAAACAGGAGAATCTCACTTGCAGGACAGAGTGTGCAGCTGCGGAGGACAGATTTCGCTCTAGGCCTGACGATTGTTCAAGAACATGGGCCAGTGCTCCAGAACAATGTACCAGCAAAGATAAAAGTAATGTCTGTAATAATATCATCATCCTTAAATGCCCCTGAGTACACCAGATGTATTTACTCAACTTTATAACTCTGGACTGTTTTAGGAGAACATATTCCTTGAGGGGTTTTGTTTCCATTAGGTCTTTCTTAAAAGGATAATACATATTTATTTTATTGTACTACTTATCTTTAATTTCACTTCTTGTACAATGAGCCCATTGTTTTGACCGTTGCTCTCCTTTGTTTTTACTTTTGGCTGCTTATAATGGTATGTCAGCACCACCATGTGAGAAATATGAATAATGAAATGCCCAGACAAGGTTAAAGCACAAATTTCACCTGTGATCATAGCTGCTGCACAGCAATGGGTCACTGTCGGGCATTTTGAGGAGGAAGACGAGGAAGATGATAAAAGGAAGAGGATAAAGACAAATGAGAAATACAGGAGGCTTCATCAGCAGAATTGTCTGAAACAAACTAATTACTAAACCCTGAATTCATGTCTCTAATTCACACAGCATAATGCCTAATTGTGCATTTCCTGGGTCTTGAATTCACGACCTTTGCCACTAAGGATCACACACAACACACCGTGATCACGGTGAGCTACAGAGAGCTGGCAGTAATTTCATATTCAGAAAACTTTAGTGATTTCAAGAAGGGCAATTCATTTGCAGCTTACCCGGTCCATAAGTAGCAGAACAGCCCAGACCCAAATAATTTCAAACTTGTTAAATGTTCTTTGAAATCATGTGTCTCTAATCCAATGTTTCTCAGTCCCGGTCCTGGGATGCCCTGCCCTGCATGTTTTAGATGTTTCTCTGCTCCAAAACATCTGATTCAAATGAATGGCTCGTTATCAGGCTTTATGACGAGCTGATCATTTGAATCAGGTGTGTTGGAGCAGGGACACATCTAAAACATGCAGGGCAGGGCATCCCCAGCACAATGAACATGATGTTCATATTGCCCTATATCACCCGAGGCTTGACTCACAATCTTAGACACCAGGAACAAGTCCTGATCTCACTGCTGCTGAAACCATCTGGCTTCACACTGTGACTTCACACTGAATCAGCAGGGCTGCATGTGAAGGCAAATATTTAAACTTGTGTAAAAAATTCAGAAAAACATCAGACAATTTGTGTATTTCATCTATACAACAAACAGATGTATGCAATTTATTTTTACAAAGATTGACTGCTCCATACATGAGAGCTCTAATTCCCATCGACTGCAATTGTTTACATGAGGGTAGAATTCAAAATATTGTCAAAAATTCATCTTTTGCGATAAAATTCTGAAATTTACCACACTTCATCTACCATGATAGCAAAGTTTTTCAATTATTTTTCATGAACATTGGAGATTTATTTTGCGAGAATTTGCAATATCTGTTTACAGTCAAACATTTTGATGCATTGTGGGCTCAATTTTTGATATTTCAAAAAATGTGGCTGGATCGTTTGTGGAGGACAGACTGAAGATGCTGTGTAGCAAGTTTGGTGTCAATTAAGCAAAAACGGAGGAGATAGGTTTAAGGAGTTTTACAGTTTTTGAGAAAAGTCGTAGCACGTACAATTGATTTATTATGAAATTTTAAAAGAAATTGAAAAATGATTTCAAAGTTTTAAACTTTAGACTTTTGCTGTAGCGCTACCATCAGGATTATCAGCACACAAGGACATCTGAGGAAGTTTGGCTTAGGACTGGACCTGTGAGCAAAGTTTGGAAGACTTTGGAACGTGGTTTGGAAGACACACAGGACGGCAGATTTCCCAGTAGGAGGAGGAGGGAGAGGAAGAAGAAGAAGAAGAGGATACGTCTCCGTTATACAATAGTGCAATTTATCTCTTTATCTCTTGGCAGCACCGCCAAGTATAACATAGTGAGTATCAGGAGAAATGAGAGACCATTCATCCACCTGTGACACAAATGAGCATCAAACACAACCATATGTTCTCTGGAAGGATTTCTTTATTGACCATTTAGTCCTATCCATCACATTTATTCAGCAACTCATATTCACATGCCACAGCTGCTGTTTCCTACTGGAAGAGTTGAGTGTTTCCCACCTTGTTCAATGACACCTCAAAAATCACACAGTGCCTATGAGAAATTATTGTATTTTTTTAAATTCCCTGACTTACTTATGTCTGGACTGCAAAAATCTATGATATTCCATCCAAAACAAGTTTCCAGTTACAGTACACGCCACATATATTACAATAGAAAATATATAATTGCTGAATGTATGCCTGAGTGTGCCTGTGGAGTGTATTTTAAAGTGCTGGCGTGCGTGTGTGCCAAGCATGACGGACACCTTCACTGAATCCCCAGAGAGATGAAAATCACACCACAATGTTGATGACACAGAGCCCCTCATGCCAGCTGGCAGAGGCCCATTACAACGTCTGCACTGAGGAAAAACATGTCACAACCCCAGGGTCTGTTCATCTCCATATGGAGGGAATCAACTGACACGCACAAATGGCTAACACTGACGTTACTCCAACTGCAAACGCAAATAAGTTTGTGCGGACATGAAAGGCAAAATTCATGCACTCAGATTCATGTAAGGACATGAGATACCACATGATAACATGGACCTTTATTGACGCCAAAGGAGAAATTGTGTCGAGTGTTGAGTTCTAATAATCACACACACCACATATTTTCTTCTCTCGCAAAGATGAAGAGGCTGGACCCTCAGATAAAATCAGTTATATCTTCTTGCTGACATAGATTGCTGGGAGGCATACATACAGTACGCGCTGCAACTTAAGAAAACATGTTCATCATTTTGACAACATGTGCGCTGCAAACACGCACAACACAACCAAACAGAGAAACACTCTGCATGTTGCAGATGACAACGGATGTGGATGTTTCGGGGGGACACTAAAAAGTGATGGACACGCAGGACACCCGTGTCTTACTAAAATGTTTTATTCTCTTTATTTTAATATCATGATGGCATGAGTCAGATATGAGCCGGTGGCAGATATCTGTTGTTAACCTGGCTTTACATCATGTTTTTCTATTTGATTGTGTTGTGAGTGTTTGCAGCGCACATGTTGTCAAATTGATGACAATAGTTTCTTGATTTGCTCGTGTTTTGTCTATTTGCACGTGTTTTGCAGTGCGTTGAGCTCTCTCAGCCACCGTACATACAGGAAAGAAATAAACATTAATGACGACTCTCCACTTCATCTGTGTCACAAGGAAAAAATGGTAGCTATTGGTGGCAGCAAGAGTCTATCCACATATTTGGGCTACTGAACACCCCCATGGAACTTGTAGTCCAATAACAGACCAGTAGGTACATAGTGTGTCTCTCTCGCTCTCTCTCTCTCTCTCTCTCTCTCTCTCTCTCTCTCTCTGTAAAACAAAACTTTTTCGCTCACACACACGCAGACACAGAGTTTCTTTATCCCCAGCGCCCCGCCACCTCCATTCAATCAAGACCTCAATCAGTAAATCAATTAACTCTGAGGTCTGTCTCACCAAAACCTTAAACTATGCTATCCATCACTTCACCAGTCTGCCGTTAGTGTCAGTGAGTGCTCTCCTTGCACCTGGGTCAAGGCCATTAGTTTGGACCACCCTGCTGACTGGACCATGCAAGCTTTAACTGAAAACAAATCCAGCTGGGGCTACTAGGCACACACACGTGCACAAAAGCAAGCAAGAACAGCAAGTCAGTCTCCCAAAAACATTATGAATGATGAAAATCAGTACTGCAGAAAACGAATTCTGCTTTTTCATTGTGTACCAATGACTAGAAAGTTTTTCCACGTATGAGAGTCTTAAGGACATGTGTTCTGCAGCAAAAGTTCTGACTGTGAAATAACCAAAAACACATTTTGTTCTTCAGATCTTCAGCTGGTGAAATTCCATACATACCAGACCCTTCTTTTATGGCAGTATACTTCAACCTGAACACAATACAATCATTATCATTTTCATTATATTTAATACTTTTCAGTCACGACCATTACAGTCAAAGAAGCTAAGGATTTAGTGGTCCTGAGTTCAGTACACGCAAGGAACTGTCAGAGCTCTATCGGAAAAGCCTGATCACTCTTTGTTCCAAACTGTGACCTGAGAGGAGCCAGCAGGGCTCTATCTGTGGCTCTGACTGGTCGCTAGGGCACATACCAGGTCAAGAAATCTATAATGTATTTCAGAGCTAGATCATTTAAAGCCTTAAAGGTGAGCGTCCCCATGATGGTGGAGGAAGCCCTGGCTGACACCTGATTAAACTGCGTTACAGTAATCAAGCCGAGATTAGATAAAAGCATGAACAACTTTTTATGGATCAGTAATTGATAAGAATGATATAATTGAAGTGATTATCTTGAGCTGAAAGAAACAGAACAACATTTGATCATCAGAATATGGCATCAGATATCACCCCTAGTTTCAAAGCAACCTGCTTAATGTTTAAAGAATGTGCAAAAATTCTACACATTAAAAAAAATGCAGATGACTTGCAATTTTTAAAGAAATTCGATTTGTTTTTACTTTAAGCTCCAGTATAAAATTAATTATATTCTCAGTAGCTCAGATTAAGGTTGTGAAAATAAATGATAAGTAAATAATAATGATTCAACAGCTAATAGAAAATATTTAATAATAATTTAATGATAGTTTTTCCTTTTATGTGTAGCATTAGACAACTAACTTGAGATCCGCTATATAATCTTCTGTCATATAATGGCAATGGCAATTTTATTTATAGAGCACATTTCATTACAGGGAAACTCAATGTGCTTCTGACAGTGACAATCAAATTCATCAATAATCTTTAATCTTGAACATGGTAAAGTAGAAATCCAACAAATGGTAAAATATTATGATTATTTCTAATTTTTTAATAACATAATGCAGCGACGCATGAGTAAATATGACCTCAACACACAAAACTCCAGCAAGTCAAAAGCTAAACTGAGCTAAAAGCTAATGTCAGCATGCTAACATGCTCACAATGGAAATGCTAACACACTGATGTTAAGCAGGGTTATTGTGGGCACCATGGATAATCTGTATTCAGGGTTGGGTAGAAAGATACAGTTAATGTAAGAATAACATGAAGAGAGAAGATATTGTAACTCCCTTTTCTACTTTCTAAAGGATACTGTACATTATTATTTTGTAGTAGTTTGGCTTTATCACGAGTCAGCAATTCGAGCACTGTGTTGAAGTGGGTTTTGTATGAGCTATGTTGCACTGATATGTTTGTCTGTACAGTGCTTTGTTAACATGGCTGTGTGTCCACTTTAAAATGCATCTAAGGTAAGTGCCTGCGCAGTGTGTATGTCAGTATATGTGTACCAATCGAGTGTGTCCATATAGCGTTGGTAGTGTGTTTTTTGTGTGTGTCCTTACTTTTTCCCCTGACTCAGCTGCTTGAGTGATCCAGAGATCAAAGAGCAGAGAGTTGACGAACACTGCAGTGAAGTTTCAGCAGCTGATGAATAAACATGAGGAGGAACATTTATGCAACGCACACATACACACGCCCCTTCAACATCAGTGGACAGCACATAAACACCACCGCTGCTGCACACGTACTGCCTGCTGAATCTTAACATACTGTAGGTGCAGAGGGATGGACACAGTATATATTTATACATTTTTTAATGAAAGAACAAAATAAGAAACATACTGTGTGTGTGTGTGTGTGTGTGTGTGTGTGTGTGTGTGTGTGTGTGTGTGTGTGTGTGTGTGTGTGTGTGT